>WNGS01158637.1:42890-74471 GCA_020271785.1 Procambarus virginalis
TTAATTGGCTGTTGTTTGCTGGTTTGACTTCTTAATGTGTAGTGCCTCACAGATATCTAGCCGCCTGCTATCGCTGTATCTATCAATGATTTCTGTTTTTTTGTTAGACTTCTCTGGTGATGGTCTGGTTGTGGGAAGAGATTATATGTTCCTTGATAGAGCCCTGTGCTTATGCATCGTTAATCGCCTGGAAAGAGATGTTGTTGTCTTGCCTATATACTGAGTTCTTTGAGGCTTACAGTCCCCAAGTGGGCATTTGAAGGCATAGACGACATTGGTCTCTTTCAAAGCGTTCTGCTTTGTGTCTGGAGAGTTTCTCATGAGTAGGTTACTGTGTCATAACCTACTCATGAGAAACTTGGTTTATTAGGCAAATCGGGCCTTGCATAGTAGGCTGAGAAGTGCGTTCTGGCTACTAGGTACGACATACATATATAATATATATAATATATATATATATATATATATATATATATATATATATATAATATATATATATATATATGTAGATATATAGGGATTGCCCCAATAGATTGCCACAAGGATAGTAAACATATCCTTGAAACCCAAGGCCATTCAATGCTCCAGATTGATATGTTACTCGACCTCCCTCGTGGTCATCCTGGCCGGTTTCTTTGTGTAATGAAGATCACTTTTGATAGTTGGTCCCTTCCGTCTTCCGTAATTCTTGCTAGTGCTAGATGCTCCTGAAGGAGCATCTGTTCTCCTCCCCTCTGCAATAGGTGCTGGAAATTTAGGCATGGGCCCTTCAAATGCACAAGTGCCGTGTCTCTATGCCCCTTGTGTGGATACTCAGGTCATTATAAGACAGTGCTTTTCTTCCCAAGATCACTGCATCAGTTGCAGTGATGTCCACTCTACCTTCTCCTGCACATGTGTGCAATACAAATTTGAGGAAGCCATCCTCAATTTGAAACATCAGAATCATTTATCTTTTCTTGATGTAAGACGCCAAGTACGCCATCTTTTACCTTCCTCTGGCATGTCTTATACTCGTATATTGCGTTCCACTTGTCGCCCTCTCCCACTGTCTCAGTTTTGTAACCGTTTCCGGGCCTTGGACCTGGACACAACCACCACCACCACCTCACCTGCTCTATTGAATTCTGGGCCAGAGGGTCTTCCTCCTGGTTCTCTGTCTGGTGTCTCCCTTCCCTTCCTCCCTTCCTTCCTTCCTTTCTTCCTTCCCAGTGTTCCCTGCCTCCTGTGCCCTCTTTTCCTTCTCGGCCCTCCCCTCTTGTATTTTGGCCCTCCACACCGCCTGTCCATCCAGGTCGTTGTCCATCCTCCCAGCAATCTTCATATTGACTGCTCCTGTTCTCCTTCTCCTGTTGAGACTGTAACGGCTGTCGCCCAGTACGATGCTGCTGGCACACCTGTCTATATCAGAAACATAAGTCTGGCTCCTCTTCTTCCTCCCCAGCAGGTAAGAAGGCATCAATCTCTTCCTCACCTTCCGACTCCGACTCTATCCCTGAATCCCCCTCCCATTTCGGTGGTTAAGTCCTCTGTCCCAAATATGGAAATTCCCTTGGCCCTCAATTCTCTCTTGGATGCTGCCCTTGATGAGGTGCGCTCCCGTTTCTGCCCCTCTTCTCCCTGATTTCCTTGACCGCACCTCTCCAATGCTGCTCTGGACCCTGTCAGTCCCCCTCTGGTTCATCCTACCACTACCTTGACCCCATTGTTCTTGCTAGATTTACCTGTTCTTGCTAGATTTACCTGTTCTTGATAGATTTACCTGTTCTTGCTAGATTTATCTATGCCCCATAACCCCAATTTCACTGATCCTGATCTTGCTTAGTATACTGTTTTAATTTGCTTTTGTTTGACCCGTGTTCTCTGTTTCTATTCTCTCTATTTGTGACAATGTTTATTCTTCATTTGAATATTCGTGTATTTTATGCCAACTTATATGAATTCCAACTTCGGATATCACAGTTTTCACTGCATTGTGTCTGTCTCCAGGAGCCGATGCTTGGCACTTGTCCTGGTCACTTCCGTGGTTACGTCATTCTCTTGCCCCCTCCATTTTTTTCTAGGGAACATAACACTACTGCTCTTTTGATTCGTACTGATATTACCTTCGTCCCCATACTTTTCCAGTTGCACATTGAGTGTTCTGTGTCCAATATCTTTTGAGTAATTGGTATACAGTCTGTTCCATTTATCTCCCCCCAAATTTCCCACTTTCTCTTCCTGGTCTTAAACTCCTATTGGACTCTTTACCAGAGCCTATGCTTCTGTTGGGTGATTTTACCTGTCGGTATACCCTCTGGGGCGATGTTCTGCACACGGGGCTGCCTTCCCGAAGGGTTCGTCCTCTGTTCTTCTCTGTCTCTTCAGAATTCTGGTGAACCCACTTATGTTGACACCTGCTCTTGCACCGTCTCCTGTCTTGATCTTTCTCTCCTGCCCCTGTTCTCTTTATTTAGATTTCACATGGCGGGTTTAGATTTCACACGTACTGGAGTGAACGATATGGAAGAAAATGCAGAATAGAACCAGTGAAGAGCAGAGGTGCCATAGGCACAATCAGAGAACACTGTATAAACATCAGAGGTCCGCGGTTGTTCAACGTCCTCCCAGCGAGCATAAGAAATATTACCGGAACAACCGTGGACGTCTTCAAGAGGAAACTAAATTGTTTCCTTCAAGGAGTGCCGGACCAACCGGGCTGTGGTGGGTATGTGGGCCTGTGGGCCGCTCCAAGCAACAGCCTAATGGACCAAACTCTCACAAGTCAAGCCTGGCCTCGGGCCGGGCTTGGGGAGTAGAAGAACTCCCAGAACCCCTGTAGTAAAAGTGTTATTGTATTATTGTACCCGGATGGATGCTCGCTTGACTGTTTTGTTTGGATGCTCGCTTGACTGTTTTGTTGTTGTCAGACCAGCTGTGTCGTGCCTGTGTACAGGTTAGTTTATGTTCACTCCTAGTTAATTTCTATTTGTTCTAGTGTTAGTCATGTGTACTTTGCTTATTATATTATATATCTTAAGCACTGTTAGTCTTTATAAGATTTGTATAATATATGGCTTGTGTATTGCAGGATGTAACTGTACTGTAATTATTTGTTCAATAAAGCCACACGTCTGGCAATGCTTCTCCTTTACCTCAATTTATTGAACAAATAATTCAGCCAGTGAACATGGAGCGGTTACTGCGGCCCGAGCGGTTTGCTACTGACCCAAACGCCACCAACGCCGCTCAAGAATGGCGTCACTGGCTCAAGACGTTCCAAAACTTCACTCTTGCAGTAGAAGAAAATACTCCCACCGTGGACAAGCTGTGTCTCTTAATAAACTACGTCGCTCCACGTGTGTTCGACTACATAGCTGACTGCACTACGTATGATGCTGCTGAAAAATCCCTAACAGAACTGTTTGTGAAGCCCAAGAATGAAGTATTCGCAAGGTATGTGCTTGCAACACGGCGCCTAGAACCCGGTGAGTCACTTGATCAGTTTCTTCAGGCTTTAACCCTTAAACTGCGCATGGCGTATATATACGCCCTGAGTAACATGTCCGACGGTGCGCATGGTGTATATATACGCCATAGGGTGCCATTCCCGATTCAAATGGCCCGCGGCTACACGGGGTTCACAGTAGCTTCCTCAGGGCTCTTGTAAACAGACGCAATTTAAAAAAAAATCGTGGACAATATTCTCAGGTGTGAGAGGCACAGTACTGTTGGAGCAACCAAGGCTGGCGCACGCAGCATGAGCGATCAGCATTGCTGTTCAGCTTGTGACCACAGCATCACCGAAAAATGTCAAAATAAATATATAACTGTTATTATTTAGTGATGACAATATTACAGATGACCCGTGACTGTGATATAAATAACCAGGGTTGTGATAATAGCAGGATTGTTGTAATAATTAGCGCTGTGGGAGGAGTGATGCTGAGAGACTGTGGGAGACAGCATCGTTTACTGACTGTGTGGCCACCTGTTATTGTTTACATTCACCATACCAGCTCAGTGGTTCTCTATGGTGAACACAAATGTAGATACTTATATATAATGTGTGTATTAGTGTAATAACAGCAAAAGGATTATGCTGGGAGGAGCCATTTGGGTGACAGAGGTGACGTCGTCTGCACGATTTGTCAAGCTGTTTAGAGGGTGGCCACTATGCTCTTTGGGCGCACTACAAGCTTAGGTGTACAGTTACAGTGCATAAAACATGTAGATATTTATATATAATATGTGTATATAGGGTAATAACACTGAAAACAGTATTGTTGGGGGAGAAAGTTTAGTGCGTGTGACCTTGAATGAGTGAGGGAGCCGCCAGCCGCCAGCTGTGTATACCGACGACTCTTAGTGCCTGAACTAACTATATCAGCTTAGCTGTACAGTTGTGGTGAACAAAATATATACATACTTATATATAACGTCTGTATATAGTGTAATAACACCACAAATGGTATTGTTGGGGGAGAAAGTTTAGTGCGTGTGTTGAGGGAGTGGCAGCGAGTGGCTGGCTGGTGTGTGGTGGTAACTCTTCGTTGCTCTTCGACTCTCAATACCAACTTAGTGGTTCGTAATGGTGACCAAAATATGCAAATACTTATATATAACCTGTGTATAGAGTGTAATAGCAGCAAAAAGTATTGTTGGGGGAGAAAGTTTAGTGTGTGTGTGACCTTGAATGAGTGAGGGAGCCGCCAGCCGCCAGCTGTGCATACCGACGACTCTTAGTGCCTGAACTAACTATATCAGCTTAGCTGTACAGTTGTGGTGAACAAAATATATACATACTAATATATAACGTCTGTATATAGTGTAATAACACCACAAATGGTATTGTTGGGGGAGAAAGTTTAGTGCGTGTGTTGAGGGAGTGGCAGCGGTAACTCTTCGTTGCTTTTCGACTCTCAATACCAACTTAGTGGTTCGTTATGGTAACCAAAATATGCAGATACTTATATATAACCTGTGTATAGAGTGTAATAGCAGCAAAACTATTTGTTTATTGTTTTATGAATATAATAATTGAATTACTAATATGCACACCATACGTTTGAGTATAGAGATTATTTACCACTTTTATTATATAAATATATTACAATACACACTATTGAATAATATTACTGCAAAAAACTAAGAAAAAATAAATCGGAGACATTGAAACAATTAGGTAATAATATCTTTGTGGCAACTCCCATCTGTCAGCGCGGGTGATGCTGACCGGCCCTGGCGACCGCTCTGTCAACGCCCACTTTTTGCCAGACTTCCTCGGTCAATTGCGCCCAAAATATGTGACCTACGATTTTTTTGATATTTTTCCCGTGCTCAGGGGACACAAATTAACGTGTTTAGAAGACGAAAAAATTTTTTGGATTTTTTTTTCTTGCGCACAGGGGTGTAAATGTCCCCAGGACCCCTGAGCAGTGTAAGGGTTAAAGTTATTAGCTAAAGATTGCCAGTTCAAAGCAGTGACTGCTGTAGAAGCCAGTGATAACTATGTGAGAGATGCTTTCATTAATGGGCTAGGTTCTGCCACAATAAGGCAGCGCTTACTTGAAAATAGAACTTTAGACTTACAGTCAGCCTTTGACCAGGCTCACACTCTAGAAACGGCACAGAAACTTTCTGCCTCTTATGCTCAGCCAGGGGTTACAAATGCTGCCATGGCACTCTCATTAGACCTGGAGGACTTAGGAGGACAAGAAAGTGCAGAAGAAAAAGTTGACACAGTTTCTGCAGCTACAACTAGTGGTTTTAAGTGCTTCTTTTGCGGTTACACTCGACATCCTCGCAGTCGATGTCCGGCTAGAGAGGCTCTGTGTATGAATTGCAAGAAAAAGGGTCATTATGCTAAGGTCTGCCGATCTCTGAAACAGACTAATAGTGCTTCAAACACCCAACATTCCGCTGCTATGCTTGCTACTTTAGCTGGGACTTCGCCCGCATGCCTCAATAAATCAGTGCTTAGCTCTAAGATCAATGGTATTCCAGTCAGTGCACTGATTGATACTGGTAGCTCTGAGAACTTTATTCATAAGAATATTGCCGACCAGAGTGGGTTACTCGTCTATCCTGACAATGGGGCAGTTTCTATGGCTACTGTATCGTTCTCTTCAAAATTCCTGGGTCAGTGTTCTGTAGACTTAGAATTACAAGGAGAAACTTACCATGGTGTGAATCTCAAAGTGTTACCCGATTTGTGTGCTGATGTGATTTTAGGTCATAACTTTTTACAAAATCATTCTGTGCTTGAGATGGCTTTTGGAGGAGATAGACCTCCTCTTAGAATATGTGGATTAGCTGCCGTCAAAGTTCCGGCTCCATCTCTCTTCAGTAATTTAGCACCAGACTGCAAGCCGATTGCTGTAAAATCCAGACGCTATTCTGAGGCTGACAAGTTGTTTATTAAATCTGAGACCGCTCGGATGCTACGTGAAGAGATAATTAGACCCAGTCATTCTCCATGGAGAGCCCAGGTATTAGTAACTAAAGGAGAACATCACAAGAAAAGAATGGTTGTAGATTATTCACAAACAATCAATCGATTCACGGGGCTGGATGCCTACCCCTTACCACACATAGATGAGATTGTGAATAATGTTGCTAGATTTAAAGTATACAGCACGCTGGACTTGAGAAGTGCTTACCATCAAGTGGGTTTAACAGAGGAAGAAAAACCCTATACAGCCTTTGAAGCTTGTGGGAAGCTTTTTGAATTTAATCGTATCCCTTTTGGGGTCACTAATGGAGTGGCTAGTTTTCAAAGGGTAATTGATGGCATCCTTGAGAAAGAAGGAGTGGAGGGTACCTTCGCTTACGTTGATGATGTCTGTGTGTGTGGAGAGTCTGAGGAAGACCATGATAAAAATCTGAAACATTTTATGGACGTTGCGAGAAGATATAACCTGACCCTGAATCTTGAAAAGTGTAGTTTTCGACTCAGGTCTATAAAGCTGTTGGGATATCTTATACAAGAAGGAGAAATTAGACCTGACCCGGAACGCCTCTAGCCACTGTTAAAACTTCCACTACCAAGTAACACAGGTTCTTTACGCAGAACAATGGGAATGCTTGCACATTACTCTCGTTGGGTGCTGAGTTTTTCTGAGAAGATCCGTCCTCTCTCTCATGCCAATGATTTTCCCTTATCTGCTGCTGCTGCGAAAGCTTTTGAAGGATTGAAACAAGACATTGCTGAGGCAGTGGTTCGAGCAATCGACCCAACAACTCCTTTCACTGTGGAAACCGATGCTTCAGATCATGCTATTGCCGCTACCCTAACCCAGAATGAACAACCAGTAGCTTTCTTCTCCCGAACACTTTCAAATAGTGAACAAAGGCACTCATCAGTGGAGAAGGAAGCGTATGCCATTGTGGAAGCCCTAAGGAAGTGGCGACACTATCTTATTGGTCGCCATTTTCAGCTTGTGACTGACCAGCGCAGTGTCGCTTTTATGTTTAACTCTAACTCAGCTGGTAAGATTAAAAATGATAAAATTGCTAGATGGCGAGTCGAACTCTCCTGTTACCACTATGACATTGTATATCGCCCAGGTAAAAAGAACATACCAGCTGATGCATTCTCACGTGTATGTGGTGCCACCAGTATGGATGAATTAAAGGAATTGCATGACAATCTGTGTCACCCTGGAGTGTCTCGTATGGCTCATTTTGTCCGATGTCGAAATCTGCCTTATTCTGTGGAGGAAGTGAAGAAGATGACTAATTCTTGCTCTGCATGCTCTGAACTTAAACCTCGGTTTTGCAAGTTTGACTCTGGGCATTTGATTAAAGCTACTCAGCCATTTGAAAGACTCAACATAGATTTTAAAGGACCACTTCCATCACATTCAAGGAATAAATATATCCTTACTGTTGTAGATGAATTCTCTAGATTCCCTTTTGCATTCCCTTGTTCAGATATGACTACTGGTACAGTAATTCAGTGCCTGGTGCAGTTGTTTGCAATCTTTGGTATGCCTGCATATATACACTCTGATAGGGGAACTTCGTTTATGTCGGAGGAGTTGAAAGATTTTCTACTAAAAAAAGGGGTAGCAACTAGCCGTACGACTCCTTACAACCCTAGAGGAAATGGCCAGGCTGAGAAGTACAATGGGATTATTTGGAAGACAGTGCTGCTAGCTCTTAGGACGAGAGGCTTAGATGTATCCCAGTGGGAAGTTGTTCTTCCTGATGCACTCCACTCTATTCGATCACTGTTGTGCACCTCTACAAATTGTACACCACATGAACGATTCTTCCAGCATACAAGAAGGTCTACTTCAGGGCGAACACTACCTACGTGGCTTGCTTGCAGAGGCCCTGTCCTCCTAAAACGTCAAGTGCGTCAAAGCAAAAATGATCCTCTAGTTGATGAGGTTGAGGTCGTAGATGTGAATCCGGAATATGCCCATGTCAAGTTCCCGGATGGCAAGATTACTACTGTATATTAAGACACCTCGCACCCATGGCCACAGAGGGCTGCGAGAGTTTGGACCCCAATCTCAACATTCAACAGCAACACCCAGCGATTGTGAAAGATGGGGTAAACCCCAACCCGCCTCATCCTGAACGGCCTCATCCTGAACTACCTCATCCTGAACTACCTCATCCTGGACTACTTCGTTCCGAACCACCTAACTTTGAAACACCTAATTGGAAACCTTTCTCTGATGTAACACTCCCTCGAGAAGGTGGTATGCAGAAACCGACTGGAACACTAGAGGCATCAACTTTGAAGGAGTCCCTTCGACGATCTGGAAGGACGCGAAGTACTCCTACTCATCTTCGGGACTATGTTACTTAAAGCTAGAGGGGGTGAATGTAGTAAAAGTGTTATTGTATTATTGTACCCGGATGGATGCTCGCTTGACTGTTTTGTTTGGATGCTCGCTTGACTGTTTTGTTGTTGTCAGACCAGCTGTGTCGTGCCTGTGTACAGGTTAGCTTATGTTCACTCCTAGTTAATTTCTATTTGTTCTAGTGTTAGTCATGTGTACTTTGCTTATTATATTATATATCTTAAGCACTGTTAGTCTTTATAAGTTTTGTATAATATATGGCTTGTGTATTGCAGGATGTAACTGTACTGTAATTATTTGTTCAATAAAGCCACATGTCTGGCAATGCTTCTCCTTTACCTCAACCCCATCAACCAGGTATCAACCAGGGTTCTTCATGACTGTCGGAAAATCCGACACCATTTAATATTACATACAATTGCAGATAATGTTGCTGCATTGTATAAACAAGTTACCCATAGAAATGTAGCTTGTAGTGGAGTTTCCGTCTATAGAAAATGGGATATCATAGCCACATACTATTAAAATTCACCAACTATTGTGTTGGGAATTATTCTTAAATACATTAGTCTTTGGACTTTTACCATCATAAAAACATCTTATTTTAATTAACTTAATTATCAATATCAAAATAGAGTAAATGTGACCCTTCTATTCAGTTACTGTCATCTATACAAGTGAGGGAGGCGTCAGTAGTAGGGAGTAGGGTGTGGTCGATTGTTGTTGTCACAGAGACGCGTGGAGTGAATTTGGCTTCTATCATATCTGGACAATGTCGGCCAGTAGCGTCAGTAGTATGGAGTGTCAGCATTGTTGTTATTAAGACCACAGAGGCGCACGGGAGTAAACGACTCCTGTTAATATCTAATTATGTTATAAATAAATATGTTTATTCAGGTAAGGTATATACATACAAGTGAGGTTACATTAATGGATCGAACTATAGGTAGAGCTAGTACATACAATGCCTAAAGCCACTATTACGCAATGCGTTTCGGGCAGGAAGAACATTAATATCTAGAACTTAATACTAATAGAGCATAAAGAATAAAATGTGTTGAGAACAAATACAAATAAAGATAAAAAAAAAGGGGGAACATGACTGAAAAAGCAGCACAAATACAAAAGGTTGACAAACAGCGTTGATTAAAAAATAACAGACATGGGTTGAACTAGAGGGGTAAGGTAGGTTACAGGGAATTTATAAGGTAGTGTTTAGTTTTTTTCTTAAACTGGTTGAGAGAGGTACAGTCTTTAACATGGTTGGGGAGGTCATTCCACATTCTGGGTCCCTTGATTTGTAGAGCATTTCTAGTTTGATTAAGCCGTACTCTTGGAATATCAAAACTGTATTTATTTCTGGTGTGGTGCTCATGGGTTCTGTTACAACCTTCAATGAAGCTTTTGAGTTCAGGATTGGCATTACAGTTCAGCGTTTTATATATGTATGATACACATGAGAGAATGTGCAGTGACTTAATATCTAACATATTCAGAGATTTGAGTAGGGGTACCGAGTGATGTCTGGGGCCAGAGTTGGATATTGTCCTAATAGCAGCTTTGTGTTGAGTAATTAGAGGACGTAAATGATTTTGGGTAGTGGAACCCCAAGCACAAATACCATAGTTGAGATATGGATAGATGAGGGAGTAATAGAGTCACCAGGGCAGGTCGGGGTACATAATATCTGATCTTAGAGAGAATGCCAACAGTTTTTGAAACTTTTTTTGATATGTTTAGAATGTGTCCCTGGAAGTTCAGCTTGTGGTCAATGAGAACGCCAAGGAACTTACCATCTAATTTGTTACAAATTTGGGTATTGTTAATTTTGAGATTTATTTGATTAGAGGATTTATTGCCAAACAGAATATAGAAAGTTTTGTCAATGTTAAGGGTGAGTTTGTTGGCAGTTAGCCAAAGATGGACTTTATTTAGCTCAGTATTTACTGTGGCATTTAGAGCAAGGGGGTCAGGACTGGAGTAAATGAAGGTTGTGTCGTCAGCAAAAAGAATTGGTTTGAGGTGTTGGGAGGCATTTGGAAGGTCATTAATGTAGATGAGAAAGAGGAGAGGGCCAAGTATGCTGCCCTGAGGAACACCGATGTTGATGGGTAGGGTGGGAGAAATTGAATTATTCACAGAAACATACTGGAGCCTGTCAGTAAGGTAAGATTTGAGATATTGCAGGGAGTGTCCTCTGACTCCATAATGATGTAATTTAAGAAGAAGGTTTTGGTGGTTGACAGTGTCAAAAGCCTTACGCAGGTCCACAAATAACCCAACAGGGAACTCATTTTTATCAAGAGCTGCATGAATCAAGTTAATCATACAAATAAGTGCATCGTTAGTGCTTTTTTGGGTCTGAAGCCATATTGACAAGAGCTAAGTATATTGTGTTTGGCTAGATAAGAGTAAAGCTGCTTGTAGATTAGTTTTGTAGATCTTGTAGATCTCTTGGACGAAGTGTTATGGGAACCAAAGGTCTACCATTATCAACACGCAGTCAACAATAACACAAGCTAAGTGTTCTGCCGAAACCCGTATATCTAATCATTTTTGGCCATTAATGTCAGTAGATAGGGGTGAGCCGGTTAGAATACGAAATCGCCTCAAACAAAAGGTAATTAAGCCTTGGTCTTTATTTGGTTCAATGTACAGTGTTTTCTCTGATATAGCTGTCATATATTAAGATTCTGACTTCATAGCTAGCGCCCTTTGACAGGTACAAGACGAGAAAGCATGCTTTGTGCATCAGTTACCAGGGTGATGGAAGCTACCTCACACGAGGAAAATTTGGTGTCTACATCCTAGTTTTACCTGGTGGACTAGGCCTGCTGTACAATAAGATAAGGAACCTCTTTAATGTTTAACAAATACTGTAGTTTAATTGGCTGCATATATATAAATATAACCTCCCCCCCTAATGTGTATGAATCGATTTGTGAGATTATTGCAGAAATACAGTCCACTCAACATTATACAAATTGCTATCGAAGTATATAAATTAACGTAATATAAATTCTATATAAATTCATATAAATTAAATATATATAAATCTCACAGGTCGGTCCCCACAATGACCTCCATAACGGTAACCATTTCCCCATCCTTGTCACCTTTTTCTCCCTTCCGTCTCCGTCCCTAGGTGGCAGTTTGCCAAGGCTAACTGGAATCTATTCACCCTACATGTTACTCTTTTCGACCTCTCCAATCTGCCTCTACAGGTCCAGCACCAACCCAGTGGCAATAGAAGGGGGCTGGAGCTACAGGTCCAGCACCCTCCTCCACCCTTTGTAGTGTTGACCAGTCTGTGCTCTCCTCCACCCTTTGTAGTGTTGACCAGTCTGTGGTCTCCTCCACCCTCGGTAGTGTTGACCAGTCTGTGCTCTCCTCCACCCTCGGTAGTGTTGACCAGCCTGTGTTCTCCTCCACCCTCATTAGTGTTGACCAGCTCTCCTCCACCCTCGGTAGTATTGACTAGTTCTCCTCCACCCTCGGTAGTGTTGACCAGCTTGTGCTCTCCTCCACCCTCGGTAGTGTTGACCAGCCTGTGTTCTCCTCCACCCTCGGTAGTGTTGACCAGCTCTCCTCCACCCTCGGTAGTGTTGACCAGCCTGTGCTCTCCTCCACCCTCGGTAGTGTTGACCAGCCTGTGCTCTCCTCCACCCTCGGTAGTGTTGTCCAGCCTGTGTTCTCCTCCACCCTCGGTAGTGTTGACCAGCCTGTGTTCTCCTCCACCCTCGGTAGTGTTGACCAGCCTGTGTTCTCCTCCACCCTCGGTAGTGTTGACCAGCCTGTGTTCTCCTCCACCCTCGGTAGTGTTGACCAGTCTGTGCTCTCCTCCACCCTCGGTAGTGTTGACCAGTCTGTGCTCTCCTCCACCCTCGGTAGTGTTGACCAGTCTGTGTTCTCCTCCACCCACGGTAGTGATGACCAGTCTGTGTTCTCCTCCCCCCTCGGTAGTGTTGACCAGCCTGTGTTCTCCTCCATCCTCGGTAGTGTTGACCAGTCTGTGTTCTCCTCCACCCTCGGTAGTGTTGACCAGTCTGTGTTCTCCTCCACCCTCGGTAGTGTTGACCAGCTCTCCTCCACCCTCGGTAGTGTTGACCAGTCTGTGTTCTCCATTCTCGGTAGTGTTGACCAGCCTGTGTTCTCCTCCACCCTCGGTAGTGTTGACCAGCCTGTGTTCTCCTCCACCCTCGGTAGTGTTGACCAGTCTGTGCTCTCCTCCACCCTCGGTAGTGTTGACCAGTCTGTGTTCTCCTCCACCCTCGGTAGTGTTGACCAGTCTGTGCTCTCCTCCACCCTCGGTAGTGTTGACCAGTCTGTGCTCTCCTCCACCCTCGGTAGTGTTGACCAGTCTGTGCTCTCCTCCACCCTCGGTAGTGTTGACCAGTCTGTGGTCTCCTCCACCCTCGATAGTGTTGACCAGTCTGTGCTCTCCTCCACCCTCGGTAGTGTTGACCAGTCTGTGTTCTCCTCCACCCTCGGTAGTGATGACCAGTCTGTGTTCTCCTCCACCCTCGGTAGTGTTGACCAGCCTGTGTTCTCCTCCATCCTCGGTAGTGTTGACCAGTCTGTGTTCTCCTCCACCCTCGGTAGTGTTGACCAGTCTGTGTTCTCCTCCACCCTCGGTAGTGTTGACCAGCTCTCCTCCACCCTCGGTAGTGTTGACCAGTCTGTGTTCTCCTCCATTCTCGGTAGTGTTGACCAGCCTGTGTTCTCCTCCACCCTCGGTAGTGTTGACCAGCCTGTGTTCTCCTCCACCCTCGGTAGTGTTGACCAGTCTGTGCTCTCCTCCACCCTCGGTAGTGTTGACCAGTCTGTGTTCTCCTCCACCCTCGGTAGTGTTGACCAGTCTGTGCTCTCCTCCACCCTCGGTAGTGTTGACCAGTCTGTGTTCTCCTCCACCCTCGGTAGTGTTGACCAGTCTGTGCTCTCCTCCACCCTCGGTAGTGTTGACCAGTCTGTGGTCTCCTCCACCCTCGATAGTGTTGACCAGTCTGTGCTCTCCTCCACCCTCGGTAGTGTTGACCAGCCTGTGTTCTCCTCCACCCTCATTAGTGTTGACCAGCTCTCCTCCACCCTCGGTAGTATTGACTAGTTCTCCTCCACCCTCGGTAGTGTTGACCAGCCTGTGCTCTCCTCCACCCTCGGTAGTGTTGACCAGCCTGTGCTCTCCTCCACCCTCGGTAGTGTTGTCCAGCCTGTGTTCTCCTCCACCCTCGGTAGTGTTGACCAGCCTGTGTTCTCCTCCACCCTCGGTAGTGTTGACCAGCCTGTGTTCTCCTCCACCCTCGGTAGTGTTGACCAGCCTTTGTTCTCCTCCACCCTCGGTAGTGTTGACCAGCTCTCCTCCACCCTCGGTAGTGTTGACCAACCTGTGTTCTTCTCCACCCTCGGTAGTGTTGACCAGCCTGTGTTCTCCTCCACCCTCGGTAGTGTTGACCAGCCTGTGTTCTCTCCACCCTCGGTAGTGTTGACCAGCCTGTGTTCTCCTCCACCCTCGGTAGTGTTGACCAGTCTGTGTTCTCCTCCACCCTCGGTAGTGTTGACCAGTCTGTGTTCTCCTCCACCCTCGGTAGTGTTGACCAGCTCTCCTCCACCCTCGGTAGTGTTGACCAGTCTGTGTTCTCCATTCTCGGTAGTGTTGACCAGCCTGTGTTCTCCTCCACCCTCGGTAGTGTTGACCAGCCTGTGTTCTCCTCCACCCTCGGTAGTGTTGACCAGTCTGTGCTCTCCTCCACCCTCGGTAGTGTTGACCAGTCTGTGTTCTCCTCCACCCTCGGTAGTGTTGACCAGTCTGTGCTCTCCTCCACCCTCGGTAGTGTTGACCAGTCTGTGTTCTCCTCCACCCTCGGTAGTGTTGACCAGTCTGTGCTCTCCTCCACCCTCGGTAGTGTTGACCAGTCTGTGGTCTCCTCCACCCTCGATAGTGTTGACCAGTCTGTGCTCTCCTCCACCCTCGGTAGTGTTGACCAGTCTGTGTTCTCCTCCACCCTCGGTAGTGTTGACCAGTCTGTGTTCTCCTCCACCCTCGGTAGTGTTGACCAGCCTGTGTTCTCCTCCATCCTCGGTAGTGTTGACCAGTCTGTGTTCTCCTCCACCCTCGGTAGTGTTGACCAGTCTGTGTTCTCCTCCACCCTCGGTAGTGTTGACCAGCTCTCCTCCACCCTCGGTAGTGTTGACCAGTCTGTGTTCTCCTCCATTCTCGGTAGTGTTGACCAGCCTGTGTTCTCCTCCACCCTCGGTAGTGTTGACCAGCCTGTGTTCTCCTCCACCCTCGGTAGTGTTGACCAGTCTGTGCTCTCCTCCACCCTCGGTAGTGTTGACCAGTCTGTGTTCTCCTCCACCCTCGGTAGTGTTGACCAGTCTGTGCTCTCCTCCACCCTCGGTAGTGTTGACCAGTCTGTGTTCTCCTCCACCCTCGGTAGTGTTGACCAGTCTGTGCTCTCCTCCACCCTCGGTAGTGTTGACCAGTCTGTGGTCTCCTCCACCCTCGATAGTGTTGACCAGTCTGTGCTCTCCTCCACCCTCGGTAGTGTTGACCAGCCTGTGTTCTCCTCCACCCTCATTAGTGTTGACCAGCTCTCCTCCACCCTCGGTAGTATTGACTAGTTCTCCTCCACCCTCGGTAGTGTTGACCAGCCTGTGCTCTCCTCCACCCTCGGTAGTGTTGACCAGCCTGTGTTCTCCTCCACCCTCCGTAGTGTTGACCAGCTCTCCTCCACCCTCGGTAGTGTTGACCAGTCTGTGCTCTCCTCCACCCTCGGTAGTGTTGACCAGCCTGTGTTCTCCTCCACCCTCGGTAGTGTTGACCAGCCTTTGTTCTCCTCCACCCTCGGTAGTGTTGACCAGCTCTCCTCCACCCTCGGTAGTGTTGACCAACCTGTGTTCTTCTCCACCCTCGGTAGTGTTGACCAGCCTGTGTTTTCCTCCACCCTCGGTAGTGTTGTCCTGCCTGTGTTCTTCTCCACCCTCGGTAGTGTTGACCAGCCTGTGTTCTCCTCCACCCTCGGTAGTGTTGACCAGTCTGTGTTCTCCTCCACCCTCGGTAGTGTTGACCAGTCTGTGTTCTCCTCCACCCTCGGTAGTGTTGACCAGCTCTCCTCCACCCTCGGTAGTGTTGACCAGTCTGTGTTCTCCATTCTCGGTAGTGTTGACCAGCCTGTGTTCTCCTCCACCCTCGGTAGTGTTGACCAGCCTGTGTTCTCCTCCACCCTCGGTAGTGTTGACCAGTCTGTGCTCTCCTCCACCCTCGGTAGTGTTGACCAGTCTGTGTTCTCCTCCACCCTCGGTAGTGTTGACCAGTCTGTGCTCTCCTCCACCCTCGGTAGTGTTGACCAGTCTGTGTTCTCCTCCACCCTCGGTAGTGTTGACCAGTCTGTGCTCTCCTCCACCCTCGGTAGTGTTGACCAGTCTGTGGTCTCCTCCACCCTCGATAGTGTTGACCAGTCTGTGCTCTCCTCCACCCTCGGTAGTGTTGACCAGTCTGTGTTCTCCTCCACCCTCGGTAGTGATGACCAGTCTGTGTTCTCCTCCACCCTCGGTAGTGTTGACCAGCCTGTGTTCTCCTCCATCCTCGGTAGTGTTGACCAGTCTGTGTTCTCCTCCACCCTCGGTAGTGTTGACCAGTCTGTGTTCTCCTCCACCCTCGGTAGTGTTGACCAGCTCTCCTCCACCCTCGGTAGTGTTGACCAGTCTGTGTTCTCCTCCATTCTCGGTAGTGTTGACCAGCCTGTGTTCTCCTCCACCCTCGGTAGTGTTGACCAGCCTGTGTTCTCCTCCACCCTCGGTAGTGTTGACCAGTCTGTGCTCTCCTCCACCCTCGGTAGTGTTGACCAGTCTGTGTTCTCCTCCACCCTCGGTAGTGTTGACCAGTCTGTGCTCTCCTCCACCCTCGGTAGTGTTGACCAGTCTGTGTTCTCCTCCACCCTCGGTAGTGTTGACCAGTCTGTGCTCTCCTCCACCCTCGGTAGTGTTGACCAGTCTGTGGTCTCCTCCACCCTCGATAGTGTTGACCAGTCTGTGCTCTCCTCCACCCTCGGTAGTGTTGACCAGCCTGTGTTCTCCTCCACCCTCATTAGTGTTGACCAGCTCTCCTCCACCCTCGGTAGTATTGACTAGTTCTCCTCCACCCTCGGTAGTGTTGACCAGCCTGTGCTCTCCTCCACCCTCGGTAGTGTTGACCAGCCTGTGTTCTCCTCCACCCTCCGTAGTGTTGACCAGCTCTCCTCCACCCTCGGTAGTGTTGACCAGTCTGTGCTCTCCTCCACCCTCGGTAGTGTTGACCAGCCTGTGTTCTCCTCCACCCTCGGTAGTGTTGACCAGCCTGTGTTCTCCTCCACCCTCGGTAGTGTTGACCAGCTCTCCTCCACCCTCGGTAGTGTTGACCAACCTGTGTTCTTCTCCACCCTCGGTAGTGTTGACCAGCCTGTGTTTTCCTCCACCCTCGGTAGTGTTGTCCTGCCTGTGTTCTTCTCCACCCTCGGTAGTGTTGACCAGCCTGTGTTCTCCTCCACCCTCGGTAGTGTTGACCAGTCTGTGCTCTCCTCCACCCTCGGTAGTATTGTAACACTGTAAAGGTGTTTGGTTTAATTTTATTTATACATACATGGAGATATACGAGTCACAGACAAGGATTTGACAGACGCCAACTTGTCTGGCCTAGATCTCACACGTCTAAGTGTTAATTGACAACCAAGTGACCTGAGGTCAGCCAGGCGAACCTCACCTGGCTCTCGCTAATCTTATAATTGAGCCGGGTAGCCTTCAAACATGCCGACGTTTAAGGAGTGGTTTGGTAGAGTGCCCCAGGCTATCTAACTTGTGGGCGGAGTTAGCCACTAGGTTTCCCAATATATACTCGGAGAGATATCGATTCAGGTAGGAGCAGGAGAAGGACAGCAGAAGCAGAGCCATAGACTGAAGAACAGACAGCAGCGGCCAGCCGTCCACCCAGGCGGTCAGCCGGTGGGGCGGGACAGTCTCTGTCAACTACAGACCTCCCCCCCCTCTCTATTCCACGGAGACTCTTAAGACTCGGAGACACTTGGTGAGTTGAACATTAAGGTGACTTGATCGTGGTTACAGGTGTTGTGTGATTTAAAGGGGCAGTCGAGTTGTAGGGTTCTCGAATTCTTGTATGATGACTCACTTTGAATATTACCATTTTAGTTGAATTTCTTAAATTGATACTTAGTATGTGAAATATAATTGAAAGTTATTATTTAAAGTGTGTTTAACTTTGTTACCTGGAGTCTTGAGTGAGATGAGAAAATCTCAGCGGTTACTGGTTCATGAAATTAATGAGTACATGTTTAGAGTTGAAACATGGTAATAACATCTTTTGGTACAGACAAGTTCCATTCCTTGTCTTGTATGTAAATGATCTAGAATGGATGGTGGCAGCATTCTCTATTTATTATTTCTTCTTCTACTATCTACTCTTCTACTGCTACTATCTACTTTCCTACTTCTACCTATCTACCCTTCTACCTCTTCTACTTCGCCTACTCACTTCCTACTTACTCATTATTCCAATTCTTCTATTTCCCCTCCCCCCCGTTACAATGATGGCAGCGGTGTTGAACAATGTTAATGTGGCAGGTGTTAATTTAACATTGTTCAGTCCCACGCGTCCTTTTGCCGCTCAGGCGCTATCAGGGAGATATTGACAGGTGTTTAAGATTCGCGAGTTAGCGAGTTTTTTTTCAGGTTAGGAGATAGTGATTTTCTGGCGATGTGTTCTTGTGATTTTGTGAGTTTTGTGGAGTTCAGGGAATGTTCACCAGAACTTGCGTGTGTAGTGATTTATGTTAGTGATAAGATTTGGTGAGTTGGGAACTTAGCGGTTGGTGGTGTGCAGGTCATCTGAGTGTGACAGGTGACCCGCATGTCCCACGGGGACACCCAGCCACCGCTGGTCCCCAGGTCAGTTGGGGAGTGGCAGGTGTATTTCTTAAGTAGTTTTAAGTGGTGGTTCTGCTCAGATTATTGCGATCAACTGTTTTTACTCCATTTGAACGCAATAACCCGAGGTGTACTGGTATTGTACAGCATACTAGGGGGAGGCTTAGTATGTCAGTTGACTCACGTCTAGGGACGCCTAGCGTTGAAGTCTGGTCACAGGGTGTGGCAAAAGTTTGAGTTGTGGACCCGCAGAGAAGCGAGGGAAACACTCGAGTCACGTAGGTGACTGTAGGATAAGGGTGGGAGTAACGGCTAATTAAGTACTTAAATTAAGAGCGGTACAGTTAAGTTAGGCTAGTGGTTGGTCTCTATCAGTTTTGATATTTTTTGTAGAGATTCGTTTAGTGACAAGTTTAAGTAGTGACGATCTTATTCTCTCTTCTCTAACTTTACTCTGTTACTGTTTTTGTTCCACCAAGTCAGTATCATTGAGTGTTAATTGGATTATTTTAAAAATTTAAGTGTAGTTGTTGCCAGGAGGAGAGCCTTATGTCTAGACTGTGTGAACCCTATACAAACTACAGGGTCACACAACATTTGGTGGTACACGGTATTGTCGCTTTTATGTTCATTCACAGGTGGGAGCGAGGAGAGAGGTGCGCACATATACAGAAGAGGGAGACGGCTGCTTTGTACCACACTCAGGGGCTTATCACCACCACGACGACCTGCCCCTTACCTGGAGGTCATTGCTCCACCACCACCATCACCCCGGGGGACCCCAAAGATGCAGCCCTCTCGGTCGGTTAAAAAGGTCTACCCAGTGGACCCCCAGTACGGACGGACCCCAGTGGACCCCAGGTTGTTCTGCAGACGACCCCAGACGACCCAGTAAAAATGGAAGCGGAGCAACAACGACTCCAGTCTGTCCCACCAACATCGGTCTACCTAGGATGGACCCCAGGACGGACAGACCCCAAATGGACCCCAGGTCGCTTGTCTAAGACCCAAGAGAGAAGAAAGAAGAAAGAAGAAAGAAGAAAGAAGAAAGAAGAGAGAAGAAAGAAGAAAGAAGAGTAGAAGATAAGACCAAGCTGAGTGAGACACGATGCCTAGTGTCCCTTGCTGATGTCAGCATCATTGCATGGAGCGTAATTGCAAGACAGGATCGTTTGCCTTAACTGGCCGCCCCTCCTGCAAGCATGTGCTCTGTTGAGTGATTCCTCCTGTGTCGTGCGGACTTGATGTGGCTGTCAGAAGTGGCTCTCTGAAGGAGGCGTGCTGGAGCAACTGGGAGGGAAGAAGTAGGATGGGATTTCTACGGTGCCAACTATATGGAGGTCTCGAAACTTGTAGTCCCTATAGCTGTGAAGAACCCCAATATACGTCTCTCATGGTGACTGACGTAGGGCCAATTACAGATCAGCTGGGACAACCGAATTCCACGGTCCTGTGCGCAGTTCAAGTAGTAACGGCTTCCTGGTTGGCAAGAGTTGTTGTGCGTTACGACGGAGAAGCGACGGACGCAGTTGTGTTGAAGAAATATGGTACAGGACTATCTACAGGACCAAGCAGTGACGTCGCCCAGCCAGAGACAATGGACGCCTGTCTACATATTTCATTTTTAGAGTAGGATGATGTATATTTGTTAGCTAGGATGTAATTTTTTCCGTTAATAAAGTTGTCGCACACAGCTAGCTTGCTTTAGCAGTGTTGCAAAAACTTTATTTTCGGGGAGAAGGGGAGATGTAACACTGTAAAGGTGTTTGGTTTAATTTTATTTATACATACATGGAGATATATGAGTCACAGACAAGGATTTGACAGACGCCAACTTGTCTGGCCTGGATCTCACACCTCTAAGTGTTAATTGACAACCAAGTGACCTGAGGTCAGCCAGGCGAATCTCACCTGGCTCTCGCTAATCTTATAATTGAGCCGGGTAGCCTTCAAACATGCCGACGTTTAAGGAGTGGCTTGGTAGAGTGCCCCAGGCTATCTAACTTGTGGGCGGAGTTAGCCACTAGGTTTCCCAATATATACTCGGAGAGATATCGATTCAGGAGAGGAGAAGGACAGCAGAAGCAGAGCCATAGACAGAAGAACAGACAGCAGCGGCCAGCCGTCCAGACAGGCGGTCTGCCGGTGGGGCGGGACAGTCTCTGTCAACTACAGACCCCCCCCCCCCCTTCTCTATTCCACGGAGACTCTTAAGACTCGGAGACACTTGGTGAGTTGAACATTGAGGGACTTTGTCGTGTTCACTAAACAGGTGTTGTGTGATGATCAGGGGCAGTCGAGTTGTAGGGTTCTCGAATTCTTGGATGATGACTCACTTTGAATATTACCATTTTAGTTGAATTGCTTAAATTGATACTTAGTATGTGAAATATAATTGAAAGTTATTATTTAAGTGTGTTTAACTTTGTTACCTGGAGTTTTGAGTGAGATGAGAAAATCTCAGCGGTTACTGGTTCATGAAATTAATGAGTACATGTTTAGAGTTGAAACATGGTATAACATCTTTTGGTACAGACAAGTTCCATTCCTTGTCTTGTATGTAAATGATCTAGAATGGATGGTGGCAGCATTTTTCTATTTACTAATTTCTTCTTCTACTTATCTACTATACTTCTCTATCTACTTTCCTACTTCTACCTCTACCTTCTACCTCTTCTCTACTTCTCCTACTCACTCCTACTTATTATTTTAATTCTTCTTCCTTCCCCCCCGTTACAATGATGGCAGCGGTGTTGAACAATGTTAATGTAGCAGGTGTTAATTAACATTGTTCAGTCTCACGTGTCCTTTTGCCGCTCAGGCGCTATCAGGGAGATATTGACAGGTGTTTAAGATTCGCGAGTTAGCGAGTTTTTTTTCAGGTTAGGAGATAGTGATTTTCTGGCGATGTGTTCTTGTGATTTTGTGAGTTTTGTGGAGTTCAGGGAATGTTCACCAGAACTTGCGTGTGTAGTGATTTATGTTAGTGATAAGATTTGGTGATTTGGGAACTTAGCGGTTGGTGGTGTGCAGGTCATCTGAGTGTGACAGGTGACCCGCATGTCCCACGGGGACACCCAGCCACCGCTGGTCCCCAGGTCAGTTGGGGAGTGGCAGGTGTATTTCTTAAGTAGTTTTAAGTGGTGGTTCTGCTCAGATTATTGCGATCAACTGTTTTTACTCCATTTGAACGCAATAACCCGAGGTGTACTGGTATTGTACAGCATACTAGGGGGAGGCTAGTATGTCAGTAGACTCACGTCTAGGGACGCCTAGCGTTTGAAGTCTGGTCACAGGGTGTGGCAAAAGTTTGAGTTGTGGACCCGCGAGAGAAGCGAGGGAAACACTCGAGTCACGTAGGTGACTGTAGGATAAGGGTGGGAGTAACGTTAATTAAGTACTTAAGATTAAGAACGGTACAGTTAAGTTAGGCTAGTGTTTGGTCTCTATTAGTATTGATATTTTTGTGGAGAGTCGTTTAGTGACAAGTTTAAGTAGTGACGATCTTATTCTCTCTTCTCTAACTTTCCTCTGTTACTGTTTTTGTTCCACCAAGTCAGTATCATTCAGTGTTAATTGGATTATTTTAAAAATTTAAGTGTAGTTGTTGCCAGGAGGAGAGCCTTATGTCTAGACTGTGTGAACCCTATACAAACTACAGGGTCACACAACATTTGGTGGTACACGGTATTGTCGCCTTTATGTTCATTCCCAGGTTGTCGCCAGAGGAGAGAGGCGCGCACACCCAGGAGAGGGAGACGGCTGCCTTTGTACACTCAGGGGCTTATCACCACCACGACGACCTGCCCCTTACCTGGAGGTCATTGCTCCACCACCACCATCACCCCGAGGGACCCCCAAGATGCAGCCACTCGGTCGGTCAACATTGGACTCCAGGGGACCCCAGGACGGACGGACCCCAGTGGACCCCAGGACGGACGGACCCCAGTGGACCCCAGGTCGTTCTGCAGACGACCCAGTAAAAATGGAAGAGGAGCAACAACGACTCCAGTCTGTCCCACCAACATCGGTCTACCTAGGATGGACCCCAGGACGGACAGACCCCAATGGACCCCAGGTCGCTTGTCAAATGGGAGAAGAGAAGAAGAGAGAAGAAGAAGAAAGAAGAGAGAAGAAAGAAGAAGAGAGTAGAAGATAAGACCAAGCTGAGTGAGACACGATGCCTAGTGTCCCTTGCTGTGTCAGCATCATTGCATGGAGCGTAATTGCAAGACAGGATCGTTTGCCTTAACTGGCCGCCCCTCCTGCAAGCATGGTGCTCTGTTGAGTGATTCCTCCTGTGTCGTGCGGACTTGATGTGGCTGTCAGAAGTGGCTCTCTGAAGGAGGCGTACTGGAGCAACTGGGAGGGAAGAAGTAGGATGGGATTTCTACGGTGCCAACTATATGGAGGTCTCGAAACTTGTAGTCCCTATAGCTGTGAAGAACCCCAATATACGTCTCTCATGGTGACTGACGTAGGGCCAATTACAGATCAGCTGGGACAACCGAATTCCACGGTCCTGTGCGCAGTTCAAGTAGTAACGGCTTCCTGGTTGGCAAGAGTTGTTGTGCGTTAACGACGGAGAGCGACGGACGCAGTTGTGTTGAAGAAATATGGTACAGGACTATCTACAGGACCAAGCAGTGACGTCGCCCAGCCAGAGACAATGGACGCCTGTCTACATATTTCATTTTTAGAGTAGGATGATGTATATTTGTTAGCTAGGATGTATTTTTTTTCCGTTAATAAAGTTGTCGCACACAGCTAGCTTGCTTTAGCAGTGTTGCAAAAACTTTATTTTCGGGGAGAAGGGGAGATGTAACACTGTAAAGGTGTTTGGTTTAATTTTATTTAATACATACATGGAGATATATGAGTCACAGACAAGGATTTGACAGACGCCAACTTGTCTGGCCTGGATCTCACACCTCTAAGTGTTAATTGACAACCAAGTGACCTGAGGTCAGCAGGCGAATCTCACCTGGCTCTCGCTAATCTTATAATTGAGCCGGGTAGCCTTCAAACATGCCGACGTTTAAGGAGTGGCTTGGTAGAGTGCCCCAGGCTATCTAACTTGTGGGCGGAGTTAGCCACTAGGTTTCCCAATATATACTCGGAGAGATATCGATTCAGGAGAGAGGAGAAGGACAGCAGAAGCAGAGCCATAGACAGAAGAACAGACAGCAGCGGCCAGCCGTCCAGACAGGCGGTCTGCCGGCGGGGCGGGACAGTCTCTGTCAACTACAGACCCCCCCCCCCTTCCTCTATTCCACGGAGACTCTTAAGACTCGGAGACACTTGGTGAGTTGAACATTGAGGGACTTTGTCGTGTTCACTAAACAGGTGTTGTGTGATGATCAGGGGCAGTCGAGTTGTAGGGTTCTCGAATTCTTGGATGATGACTCACTTTGAATATTACCATTTTAGTTGAATTGCTTAAATTGATACTTAGTATGTGAAATATAATTGAAAGTTATTATTTAAAGTTGTTTAACTTTGTTACCCTGGAGTCTTGAGTGAGATGAGAAAATCTCAGCGGTTACTGGTTTCATGAAATTAATGAGTACATGTTTAAGTTGAAACATGTAATAACATCTTTTGGTACAGACAAGTTCCATTCCTTGTCTTGTATGTAAATGTCTAGAATGGATGGTGGCAGCATTTTTNCCACCCTCGGTAGTGTTGACCAGTTCTGTGTCTCCTCCACCCTCGGTAGTGTGGACCAGTCTGTGGTCTCCTCCACCCTCGATAGTGTTGACCAGTCTGTGCTCTCCTCCACCCTCGGTAGTGTTGACCAGTCTGTGTTCTCCTCCCCCTCGGTAGTGATGACCAGTCTGTGTTCTCCTCCACCCTCGGTAGTGTTGACCAGCCTGTGTTCTCCTCCATCCTCGGTAGTGTTGACCAGTCTGTGTTCTCCTCCACCCTCGGTAGTGTTGACCAGTCTGTGTTCTCTCCACCCTCGGTAGTGTTGACCAGCTCTCCTCCACCCTCGGTAGTGTTGACCAGTCTGTGTTCTCCTCCATTCTCGGTAGTGTTGACCAGCCTGTGTTCTCCTCCACCCTCGGTAGTGTTGACCAGCTGTGTTCTCTCCACCCTCGGTAGTGTTGACCAGTCTGTGCTCTCCTCCACCCTCGGTAGTGTTGACCAGTCTGTGTTCTCCTCCACCCTCGGTAGTGTTGACCAGTCTGTGCTCTCCTCCACCCTCGGTAATGTTGACCAGTCTGTGTTCTCCTCCACCCTCGGTAGTGTTGACCAGTCTGTGCTCTCCTCCACCCTCGGTAGTGTTGACCAGTCTGTGGTCTCCTCCACCCTCGATAGTGTGACCAGTCTGTGCTCTCCTCCACCCTCGGTAGTGTTGACCAGCCTGTGTTCTCCTCCACCCTCATTAGTGTTGACCAGCTCTCCTCCACCTCGGTAGTATTGACTAGTTCTCCTCCACCCTCGGTAGTGTTGACCAGCCTGTGCTCTCCTCCACCCTCGGTAGTGTTGACCAGCCTGTGTTCTCCTCCACCCTCCGTAGTGTTGACCAGCTCTCCTCCACCCTCGGTAGTGTTGACCAGTCTGTGCTCTCCTCCACCCTCGGTAGTGTTGACCAGCCTGTGTTCTCCTCCACCCTCGGTAGTGTTGACCAGCCTTTGTTCTCCTCCACCCTCGGTAGTGTTGACCAGCTCTCCTCCACCCTCGGTAGTGTTGACCAACCTGTGTTCTTCTCCACCCTCGGTAGTGTTGACCAGCCTGTGTTTTCCTCCACCCTCGGTAGTGTTGTCCTGCCTGTGTTCTTCTCCACCCTCGGTAGTGTTGACCAGCCTGTGTTCTCCTCCATCCTCGGTAGTGTTGACCAGTCTGTGTTCTCCTCCACCCTCGGTAGTGTTGACCAGTCTGTGTTCTCCTCCACCCTCGGTAGTGTTGACCAGCTCTCCTCCACCCTCGGTAGTGTTGACCAGTCTGTGTTCTCCATTCTCGGTAGTGTTGACCAGCCTGTGTTCTCCTCCACCCTCGGTAGTGTTGACCAGCCTGTGTTCTCCTCCACCCTCGGTAGTGTTGACCAGTCTGTGCTCTCCTCCACCCTCGGTAGTGTTGACCAGTCTGTGTTCTCCTCCACCCTCGGTAGTGTTGACCAGTCTGTGCTCTCCTCCACCCTCGGTAGTGTTGACCAGTCTGTGTTCTCCTCCACCCTCGGTAGTGTTGACCAGTCTGTGCTCTCCTCCACCCTCGGTAGTGTTGACCAGTCTGTGGTCTCCTCCACCCTCGATAGTGTTGACCAGTCTGTGCTCTCCTCCACCCTCGGTAGTGTTGACCAGTCTGTGTTCTCCTCCACCCTCGGTAGTGATGACCAGTCTGTGTTCTCCTCCACCCTCGGTAGTGTTGACCAGCCTGTGTTCTCCTCCATCCTCGGTAGTGTTGACCAGTCTGTGTTCTCCTCCACCCTCGGTAGTGTTGACCAGTCTGTGTTCTCCTCCACCCTCGGTAGTGTTGACCAGCTCTCCTCCACCCTCGGTAGTGTTGACCAGTCTGTGTTCTCCTCCATTCTCGGTAGTGTTGACCAGCCTGTGTTCTCCTCCACCCTCGGTAGTGTTGACCAGCCTGTGTTCTCCTCCACCCTCGGTAGTGTTGACCAGTCTGTGCTCTCCTCCACCCTCGGTAGTGTTGACCAGTCTGTGTTCTCCTCCACCCTCGGTAGTGTTGACCAGTCTGTGCTCTCCTCCACCCTCGGTAGTGTTGACCAGTCTGTGTTCTCCTCCACCCTCGGTAGTGTTGACCAGTCTGTGCTCTCCTCCACCCTCGGTAGTGTTGACCAGTCTGTGGTCTCCTCCACCCTCGATAGTGTTGACCAGTCTGTGCTCTCCTCCACCCTCGGTAGTGTTGACCAGCCTGTGTTCTCCTCCACCCTCATTAGTGTTGACCAGCTCTCCTCCACCCTCGGTAGTATTGACTAGTTCTCCTCCACCCTCGGTAGTGTTGACCAGCCTGTGCTCTCCTCCACCCTCGGTAGTGTTGACCAGCCTGTGTTCTCCTCCACCCTCCGTAGTGTTGACCAGCTCTCCTCCACCCTCGGTAGTGTTGACCAGTCTGTGCTCTCCTCCACCCTCGGTAGTGTTGACCAGCCTGTGTTCTCCTCCACCCTCGGTAGTGTTGACCAGCCTGTGTTCTCCTCCACCCTCGGTAGTGTTGACCAGCTCTCCTCCACCCTCGGTAGTGTTGACCAACCTGTGTTCTTCTCCACCCTCGGTAGTGTTGACCAGCCTGTGTTTTCCTCCACCCTCGGTAGTGTTGTCCTGCCTGTGTTCTTCTCCACCCTCGGTAGTGTTGACCAGCCTGTGTTCTCCTCCACCCTCGGTAGTGTTGACCAGTCTGTGCTCTCCTCCACCCTCGGTAGTATTGTAACACTGTAAAGGTGTTTGGTTTAATTTTATTTATACATACATGGAGATATACGAGTCACAGACAAGGATTTGACAGACGCCAACTTGTCTGGCCTAGATCTCACACGTCTAAGTGTTAATTGACAACCAAGTGACCTGAGGTCAGCCAGGCGAACCTCACCTGGCTCTCGCTAATCTTATAATTGAGCCGGGTAGCCTTCAAACATGCCGACGTTTAAGGAGTGGTTTGGTAGAGTGCCCCAGGCTATCTAACTTGTGGGCGGAGTTAGCCACTAGGTTTCCCAATATATACTCGGAGAGATATCGATTCAGGTAGGAGCAGGAGAAGGACAGCAGAAGCAGAGCCATAGACTGAAGAACAGACAGCAGCGGCCAGCCGTCCACCCAGGCGGTCAGCCGGTGGGGCGGGACAGTCTCTGTCAACTACAGACCTCCCCCCCCTCTCTATTCCACGGAGACTCTTAAGACTCGGAGACACTTGGTGAGTTGAACATTAAGGTGACTTGATCGTGGTTACAGGTGTTGTGTGATTTAAAGGGGCAGTCGAGTTGTAGGGTTCTCGAATTCTTGTATGATGACTCACTTTGAATATTACCATTTTAGTTGAATTTCTTAAATTGATACTTAGTATGTGAAATATAATTGAAAGTTATTATTTAAAGTGTGTTTAACTTTGTTACCTGGAGTCTTGAGTGAGATGAGAAAATCTCAGCGGTTACTGGTTCATGAAATTAATGAGTACATGTTTAGAGTTGAAACATGGTAATAACATCTTTTGGTACAGACAAGTTCCATTCCTTGTCTTGTATGTAAATGATCTAGAATGGATGGTGGCAGCATTCTCTATTTATTATTTCTTCTTCTACTATCTACTCTTCTACTGCTACTATCTACTTTCCTACTTCTACCTATCTACCCTTCTACCTCTTCTACTTCGCCTACTCACTTCCTACTTACTCATTATTCCAATTCTTCTATTTCCCCTCCCCCCCGTTACAATGATGGCAGCGGTGTTGAACAATGTTAATGTGGCAGGTGTTAATTTAACATTGTTCAGTCCCACGCGTCCTTTTGCCGCTCAGGCGCTATCAGGGAGATATTGACAGGTGTTTAAGATTCGCGAGTTAGCGAGTTTTTTTTCAGGTTAGGAGATAGTGATTTTCTGGCGATGTGTTCTTGTGATTTTGTGAGTTTTGTGGAGTTCAGGGAATGTTCACCAGAACTTGCGTGTGTAGTGATTTATGTTAGTGATAAGATTTGGTGAGTTGGGAACTTAGCGGTTGGTGGTGTGCAGGTCATCTGAGTGTGACAGGTGACCCGCATGTCCCACGGGGACACCCAGCCACCGCTGGTCCCCAGGTCAGTTGGGGAGTGGCAGGTGTATTTCTTAAGTAGTTTTAAGTGGTGGTTCTGCTCAGATTATTGCGATCAACTGTTTTTACTCCATTTGAACGCAATAACCCGAGGTGTACTGGTATTGTACAGCATACTAGGGGGAGGCTTAGTATGTCAGTTGACTCACGTCTAGGGACGCCTAGCGTTGAAGTCTGGTCACAGGGTGTGGCAAAAGTTTGAGTTGTGGATCCGCAGAGAAGCGAGGGAAACACTCGAGTCACGTAGGTGACTGTAGGATAAGGGTGGGAGTAACGGCTAATTAAGTACTTAAAATTAAGAGCGGTACAGTTAAGTTAGGCTAGTGGTTGGTCTCTATCAGTTTTGATATTTTTTGTAGAGATTCGTTTAGTGACAAGTTTAAGTAGTGACGATCTTATTCTCTCTTCTCTAACTTTACTCTGTTACTGTTTTTGTTCCACCAAGTCAGTATCATTGAGTGTTAATTGGATTATTTTAAAAATTTAAGTGTAGTTGTTGCCAGGAGGAGAGCCTTATGTCTAGACTGTGTGAACCCTATACAAACTACAGGGTCACACAACATTTGGTGGTACACGGTATTGTCGCTTTTATGTTCATTCACAGGTGGGAGCGAGGAGAGAGGTGCGCACATATACAGAAGAGGGAGACGGCTGCTTTGTACCACACTCAGGGGCTTATCACCACCACGACGACCTGCCCCTTACCTGGAGGTCATTGCTCCACCACCACCATCACCCCGGGGGACCCCAAAGATGCAGCCCTCTCGGTCGGTTAAAAAGGTCTACCCAGTGGACCCCCAGTACGGACGGACCCCAGTGGACCCCAGGTCGTTCTGCAGACGACCCCAGACGACCCAGTAAAAATGGAAGCGGAGCAACAACGACTCCAGTCTGTCCCACCAACATCGGTCTACCTAGGATGGACCCCAGGACGGACAGACCCCAAATGGACCCCAGGTCGCTTGTCTAAGACCCAAGAGAGAAGAAAGAAGAAAGAAGAAAGAAGAAAGAAGAAAGAAGAGAGAAGAAAGAAGAAAGAAGAGTAGAAGATAAGACCAAGCTGAGTGAGACACGATGCCTAGTGTCCCTTGCTGATGTCAGCATCATTGCATGGAGCGTAATTGCAAGACAGGATCGTTTGCCTTAACTGGCCGCCCCTCCTGCAAGCATGTGCTCTGTTGAGTGATTCCTCCTGTGTCGTGCGGACTTGATGTGGCTGTCAGAAGTGGCTCTCTGAAGGAGGCGTGCTGGAGCAACTGGGAGGGAAGAAGTAGGATGGGATTTCTACGGTGCCAACTATATGGAGGTCTCGAAACTTGTAGTCCCTATAGCTGTGAAGAACCCCAATATACGTCTCTCATGGTGACTGACGTAGGGCCAATTACAGATCAGCTGGGACAACCGAATTCCACGGTCCTGTGCGCAGTTCAAGTAGTAACGGCTTCCTGGTTGGCTAAGAGTTGTTGTGCGTTACGACGGAGAAGCGACGGACGCAGTTGTGTTGAAGAAATATGGTACAGGACTATCTACAGGACCAAGCAGTGATGTCGCCCAGCCAGAGACAATGGACGCCTGTCTACATATTTCATTTTTAGAGTAGGATGATGTATATTTGTTAGCTAGGATGTAATTTTTTCCGTTAATAAAGTTGTCGCACACAGCTAGCTTGCTTTAGCAGTGTTGCAAAAACTTTATTTTCGGGGAGAAGGGGAGATGTAACACTGTAAAGGTGTTTGGTTAATTTTATTTATACATACATGGAGATATACGAGTCACAGACAAGGATTTGACAGACGCCAACTTGTCTGGCCTAGATCTCACACCTCTAAGTGTTAATTGACAACCAAGTGACCTGAGGTCAGCCAGGCGAACCTCACCTGGCTCTCGCTAATCTTATAATTGAGCCGGGTAGCCTTCAAACATGCCGACGTTTAAGGAGTGGTTTGGTAGAGTGCCCCAGGCTATCTAACTTGTGGGCGGAGTTAGCCACTAGGTTTCCCAATATATACTCGGAGAGATATCGATTCAGGTAGGAGCAGGAGAAGGACAGCAGAAGCAGAGCCATAGACTGAAGAACAGACAGCAGCGGCCAGCCGTCCACCCAGGCGGTCAGCCGGTGGGGCGGGACAGTCTCTGTCAACTACAGACCTCCCCCCCTCTCTATTCCACGGAGACTCTTAAGACTCGGAGACACTTGGTGAGTTGAACATTAAGGTGACTTGATCGTGGTTACAGGTGTTGTGTGATTTAAAGGGGCAGTCGAGTTGTAGGGTTCTCGAATTCTTGTATGATGACTCACTTTGAATATTACCATTTTAGTTGAATTTCTTAAATTGATACTTAGTATGTGAAATATAATTGAAAGTTATTATTTAAAGTGTGTTTAACTTTGTTACCTGGAGTCTTGAGTGAGATGAGAAAATCTCAGCGGTTACTGGTTCATGAAATTAATGAGTACATGTTTAGAGTTGAAACATGGTAATAACATCTTTTGGTACAGACAAGTTCCATTCCTTGTCTTGTATGTAAATGATCTAGAATGGATGGTGGCAGCATTCTCTATTTATTATTTCTTCTTCTACTATCTTTTTCTACTATCTACTCTTCTACTGCTACTATCTACTTTTCTACTTCTACCTATCTACCCTTCTACCTCCTCTACTTATCCTACTCACTTCTTAGTTACTCATTATCCCATGTCTTTCCCCCCCCCCGTTACAGTATTGACCAGCTCTCCTCCACCCTCGGTAGTGTTGACCAGCTCTCCTCCACCCTCGGTAGTGTTGACCAGTCTGTGCTCTCCTCTACCCTCGGTAGTGTTGACCAGTCTGTGTTCTCCACCCTCGGTAGTGTTGACCAGCCTGTGCTCTCCTCCACCCTCGGTAGTGTTGACCATCCTGTGTTCTCCTCCACCCTTTGTAGTGTTGACCAGTCTGTGCTCTCCTCCACCCTTTGTAGTGTTGACCAGTCTATGTTCTCCTACACCCTCGGTAGTGTTGACCAGTCTGTGCTCTCCTCCACCCTCGGTAGTGTTGACCAGCCTGTGTTCTCCTCCACCCTCGGTAGTGTTGACCAGTCTGTGTTCTCCTCCACCCTCGGTAGTGTTGACCA
>WNGS01158637.1:82673-96191 GCA_020271785.1 Procambarus virginalis
GGCACAGATGTTTCTTGATTGAGCAGATATGTAAAACAAAATTACAGAATGAACATCTCAGCCTCTGACAAATCAAAATAATAGGGATAATAGGCCGTGAAACTGTGAAATCACAGGGTAGAAGGCGGCAAACTGGACCATCTCCCACCCATCACCACGGGCCGGCGCGACGCCTGGCGGACCGCTTCCTACCCAAACTTTGTTCGTGTAGCATGGCTCCCCAACCCCAATCGGGAAACTGGAAGTTTCGGATAACTGAAGTTCAGAAACCAAGAGTGGTGCTCTGTATAGGCTACGCTAGTGTTTATATTGGTAAGTTACTCTAAGGGGTCTCAGTAGAACCACATGTGCTCATGTGGTACCAAGCTACCTAGAGTCCTTGCTAGTGTCCCTTGCCTAATAGACTTTACCCCTAGCTTGTCCTAATTGTAAAACCTTGTATCCTGCCTATGTGGACCAAAGCTTTAAAAGTAAGATAGTGTGGTCAAGTAGTTATTGTTATTGTTGTTAATGTATATGGGGGTTGTTAAGAGGGGTTAATAAATAAGTTTAGTTTTAAAGGAGTATCCATTCTTCCTGTGTAGGGGATCAGTGATCAAACCTCTAGGCTGACGTATGGACCTTAAGCCACTAAAGTAATATTGTTTTATGTTCTCATTGGGAGCTGGGCCTGTCTGATCTCCACTAATTTTGATGCACCCTGATTCTAGCTGTTGGCCCTTCAACTTTAATATTCTATACCCCTCTTAACAGCAACTAAATTTGTAACATGGGGTTTTGTTTTTCTTTTTCTTTTTGCCTTGGTGGGGGGGGGGTTCTGCCCTAATTGCCACTGGTGTTTGGCCTCACCCTGATACTTGGTGGTGCCCCCTGCTTGGTCCCCGTGAGTGTACACATCCCTGGGGTCCAGCTTTAGACAGTTTGTTTGGTAGTTTTGGGCGCCGTTTAGCAGTACCCTGCCTGGGTTTACCTGAGCGCAAGTCTTCTTCAAGTAAATGCTCAGGACCCTGGGAATCCCCTAGGGGACGCGTGGGTCCGATGGATGTGACCCCGGGGTCCCCCCCCCTCACTTCGTGCGAGTTTGAGGGTTGTTCGGTCCCCTTGTGTCAGGGCGACCCTCACTGTTTTTGCCTACGTCATGCAGCCTGTTGGGTCGGTGACACTTTTGACCTGAGTCCTGTGAGTATTGTTGCTTGCTGGTGACTCAATTTACCCAGTCTATGGATGATGATCTTCGGATACAGGCTGCACAGGCGTTGCATTCTAGGTTTCCGTTGTTGCAACGCACTAGGTTGGTTGTTCACCTGGATGCCCCGCGGCTGCCCCGTATTGCTTATAGGGACCCAGACTTGGGGGTGGGGGTCGCTTCGACCCTGGTTCAGTCCACAACTCCTGGTCCTTCCCCTCCTGTTGTGCGTTCTGGTCCTCCCCTCCCCTGCTTCCGGCCCCAAAACGTCTGAGGGTTTCGGAGTCGGGGCAGGAGCTGACTTGGGGAATGGTTGGTCTTGAGACTCGGGCAGCCTCGGGGAATGCCCCTTCCGGTGTGGCGACGGAGGCATTCGAGTCTCCTCCGCCGGCCGAAGCCTCTCGGTCTGACCAGTGGGCCTCCTTCTATCCGGCTTCTACGGTTGCGCCGGCCTTGTCTAGTGGGGTCGATGCTTGGGGGGAGGACTCGGCCCTTGGTCCTGCTGGAGAGAACCCTGGGGCTAGGGAGGGGCTGACTTGGGGGCCTTGGGCCCCGCCTGGGTTTTTGTACCCTCTGAGCGGGGTTTACTGTTGCAAGGAGTGGGGTTTTCTTTTCCCCCATCTGTGTATGAGTTGGATTTGGTGTCTGCCCCTCCCCTGGTTCGGTTCCGTGTTCCCCCGGGCACTTTGGTTCCATCTTTCTGGAGGTTTTCGGCTTATCGCATCCAACCTGCTGCGGTGCGGGCGGCCCTTGCGGCGAACCTCCTGCGTGACCCGGATTATGCCTCGGCAGTGGATCCCTCGACTTTCAGGTTTGGGACTTCGTTCCCTTTCTGGCTCCGTTACGAGGTTCCAGAGTCGTCCTGGCTGGCGGATTGTCCTGTCTTTGTCTTGGAGACTTGGCACTCCTTCTGCTGTTCCCGCACGCTTGAGTGACGGGAGGCTTCGACGGTGTTTCAGGTTTTCCTGGGGGGGGGTGACCTTGAGCACCTCAATGAGTGCTTGTTTGCCCTTCCCTTGCCCTTCCCCAGGATGATGGTGTCGTTCAGCTACATGTGCAGGTTCCCCTCCTTTCGGCAGCACAGGACTTGCGTGATCGGGGCCTTTTGGTTGCGGCCTTGCGCTTCTTTTCCCTCCTGGAGCTGTCTTCTGACTGACTTACGGAGGATGTGGGGCGCTTGGAGCTGTTCCGAGTCTGCCCCTTTGTCCTCCGTGGCTCGCTCGTTGGCTGCCATGCTGAAGCTTTTTGGGCCGATCTTGCAGGATGCGGTGGCTCTGTTTTATGCCTCCCGGCTCGTGTGTCGGCAGGCTGTGCTTGCCTCCTCTGTGGAATCCACTTGGGCCTTGGCTCTTAGGCTTTCGTCCTCTTTTTGCCCCCTCTTGTTTGAGGCTTCAGCCGTTGCGCAGTTTATTCAGGCTGTTTCGGCTTCTTGCGTCCTATGTTGGACTTGCTAGTTCTCCGGGGGTCCGTGATGGGGTCGTACCAACGCTCGGGGTTCCTCTTGTCGTGGTAGGCCACTGGTGTCAGGTTCGGGTTCAGCGCCTCCTTCGGACCCGCGTTCGTCTGGTCGGCGCGGTGTTCTCTCTGTGCGAGGTTCGGGGTCTCGTAAGGGGTGCCGGCTCTTTCGCGGTTTGCCCCAATGACGAGGCGATGGGGGGGAGGCTTGCGCTGTTTGCTCACGCCTGGTCCCTCGATTTGTGGGCGTTTCGGGTCGTTTCACACGGCCTCCGGTGGCGTTGGGTGGTCCCTCCCCCTGCGGGGGGGGAGGTTCGGGGCTGGCAGGGCAGGCTTCTTCCCCTGCGCTCTTGTCAGGTCATCTTGGAGTGGGTTCGTTTGGGCGTGGTCGAAATGACGACGTCCCTCAGATGGGTTTCTCGTCTGTTTCCAGTCCCGAAACGGGACTGCGTGGATCTGCGGTTCATTCATTGCTCCTCCTTTCGGATGACCACGCTGTCCTAGGTTCGGCTCCTGTTGGAGCCGGGCGCTTGGATGATGTCCCTCGACCTCCGGGACGCTTATTGGCACGTCCCGATTCATCCGGGGTTCAGGGTCTGGCTCTGTTTTGTTGTGGGGCTTCGTGCTTACCGCTTTCGTTGTCTTCTGTTCGGCTTGAACCTGGCACCTCGCGTTTTCACGCGCCTCACGCTGGTCGTGGTGACCCGTCTGCGTCTGATAGGTGTTCGGGTGTTGGCCTACCTTGACAACTGGCTGGTTTGGGCTCCCAGCCAGTCTGCTTGTCTGCTAGCCAGGGACCTGGTTCTTTCTCAGCTCGCCAGGTTTGGGTTCTTGGTTAACTGGAGGAAGTCCCATCTGGTTCCCTCCCAGGTTCGGACCTGGCTGGGCCTTGTGTGGGACTCTCAGGCCACTTCCTTGTCTCTTCCTCCGGAGTCCCTTCTGCAACTGAGGGTCCCGCTTGTGCCTGTTTCTGGGGGGCTCCCGGGTCTCCCGGCGGTTGCTCGAGGGTCTGTGCGGGAGCCTGAACTTCGCGATGGTGGTCTACCCGCCGGGTCGAGTTTGGCTTCGTTGGCTGTTCTGGTTCCTTCGGGGACGTCCCTTCCGCCTCTCTCGCGATCGCTGGATTCGGACCCCGGGGGCTTTGCGTCGGTTGCTGCGTCGCCGGCTTCCTCTTTGGGTTTTTCGGGGTTCAGTGCTGTGGCGCCTACCCGAGCCCTCGATCAATGTGTTCACGGACGCGTCGTCTCTCGGCTGGGGCTTTGTGACCAGTGCTCACCAGGCTGGCAAGGGTCAGTGGGGTCCGTCCTTCCGTCGAGCCCACAGCACTGTGCAGGAGTTCGCGGCGGTGTGGTTTGCTCTTCGGAGGATTCGAGTCGCCCGCGAGTCGACGCTCCGGCTCCATTCGAACTGCTTCCCGGTGGTTCATTGTCTGAACCGGGGGGGGGGGGGTTCGATGCGGTCCTTGGCTCTTTGGTGCTGGTCGCTTCGGGTAACTCTGCTGAGTTTTTGGGGTTTGGCTCTCCTGGCAGTTAACGTGCGGGGTGTGTCCAACGTCTTGGCCAACGGCCTGTCTTGTTTTGTTCTCCTCTCCACGGAATGGATGGTCGAAGCCGACTCCTTCCATTGGCTTTGCCAGACGTTCAGACGCCCCGATGTGGACCTCTTCCTGTCGGTATGGTCGTGGCGCCTTCCCCTGTATGTGGCGCCTTTTCCCGACTGTGAGGCCATCGGGGTTGACGCCTTTCGGCAGGACTATTCTCGGTGGGGGTTCCTGTACCTCTTTCCCACCCGGTTCATCTGTTGCTCCAGGACCTGACTTGCTTAGAGACTTACCAGGGGAGAGTTGTCCTCTTGGCCCCTTGGTGGCCGGCTTAACTATGGTTTCAGGCGCTGCTTGCTCGGTATCCGAACCCAGAGGTTTTTCCGTGGCTCCGCCTGGTTCGATCTTCTCCTCGAGTCTTCGCGTATGGTATTTTTGACTCGAGTTTATCATCATCTCTATGGTAATCAGATGATTTCCTTATTAGTGTCCTACCTGCGGGCTTCGTCTCGGCGGCAGTATGAAGTTTCCTGGTGGTCCTTCCGGGTCTTCTTACGTCTTCGTCGTTGTACTTCACTTTCTGTTAGGGTGGTGTTGTTCTTTCTCTCTTGGTTGTTTCAGGACCGTCTTCTTAATCCTAACACTGTCGCCTCATGTCGTGCGGCGCTGGCGGAGCTGCTTCAGCTTGCTTTCGGTATTGATGTCATGTCTGCGCCATTTCGCAAGCTGTCTCGGGCATTGTTTCACCTCTGGCCTGCTCATGCACCGCCTGAGCTCTCCAGGTCTTTGGACAGAGTGCTCTCTTTCCTTTCTTCTCCTCATTTTGTTGTGGTCCCCTCTGTTCCAGATTGTTTTTCAAAGGCTCTTTTTCCTGTTGGCATTGGCCTCTGGGGGTCGGGTGAGTGAGCTTCATGCTCTCCTCTGGCGCAGAGGTTTCTGTTCCTTCGGTCGGGGTGATCGTTTTGTTCATCTGCAGCCTTCTCCGTCTTTTCTGGCAAAGAATGAGACTGCTGCGTTCCGGAGGGGCCCTTGGGTTATTGATGCTTGGTTGGTTCGGCCGGGGGTGTATCATGTTTTGTGTCCGGTTGCAGCTCTCCGCTGTTATTTGCGCGCCATGGCTTCTGTGTCCGTGTATGCGCTTTGGGTTGATCCAGATTACCTTCTTCCCTGTTCGAGGGTGCGGGTCTCCCAGGTCGTTCGCAGGGTTATTAAGGCTAGCCAGCCTGTGGTCTATCCCCGTGTTCATGATGTCCGCAAGTTCGCGGCTCTTGCCGCCGTCTTTGGCAATATGTCCTGGGCTGACATTTGGGCGGAGGGATTTTGGCGATCGAACAGGGTCCTGGCTGCTTGTTACCTTGTAAACGTTCCTGGGCCCAGTCGGGCCTGTGTCGCTTTGGGTCGGCGGATGCAGCCAGTTGTCTCGACTTCGGGTTGAGGAGTGAGCAGCAACCGCCTCCCGGGTAAGTCCCTATTCTTTCCTCTGTGGGTAGTTAGCTCCGGGGAGCCGTAGGGGCTTCCCCCAGAAAACCAGCGTTAAATGTAATGAAACACATTTTTCTGGGCGAGTCCCGGAGGCTCCCGGCATCCCTCCCTCCCTCCGGTCGGCGTTTTTTTTGCGTGTTTTTGATATCCAGCCTCAGAACTAGGGTGTGGATCGCCGGCACGGTAGGTCTGAGGCTCCCCCTTTCCCCTCCTGGGGAGGGGGGGCTGCGCAGACAGCAGTGCGATGACAAATGACGTCATAGTTTGACTCGTTTGCGTTTTGTTTCTTGTATTCAGTTTGCTTGTTTTTGTTTGGGGAGTTCTATCCACTTGTTTGGCTTTTGGTTGCAATTTTCACCAGAATAGGGGTTTGTTTTGGGACGCCTACCTTTCTGGGTGCCTAACCCGGTCGGTGGCAGACATAGAATGCTTCCAATTACATGGGGGTTTCTATAGGCCATTGCTCCCCTTGCCTCTCTAGAGGGGGCCAGGTTCTGGCTCGTGGTTCCCGGTAGGCCCATAAGAACTCCATACACATGACTGATGCCAAAGTCTGACATTAGCTTATCAGCCTAGTAAGCTCCGTGGAGCCTCCGGGACTCACCCAGAAAAAGGCGTTTCAATACATTCGACGCTGGTTTTTTATTTTGTTTTCTGTGGGGAGCCCCGTCGTCTCCCTGAAGCTATCCGAACTGATGTAGTGCTTTATTAGTTTGGGGTCATCAGTCACAGGAGTCCTTTGCCTACCACGGACCATGAGCCAGAACCTGGCTCTCTCAGAGAGGCACATGGAGCAATGGCCTATGTGCACTTTACATTTAAAGTACAGTATGTCATAATTGCCATCGACTGGGGAAGAACTCAGAAAGGTAGGCGAATCAAAACAGACCACTGTCTGGTTAACCTGTGTAATCTACATCCTAAAAAATTAAAATATCTCTCCTTGAAAGAAATCAAGCCAGCAACAGGTCAAGTAACTAGTACTCGTGCTCATTAGCGGGAGTGCTACCCCAGGAAGGTGGGACCACACCAGTTCTTGAACTGATGTGCAGGTGGTTGGATCGGTCACCTTTGGCTTCAAGTTCCTGTTCTTCATTTTGCTTTGTGTGGCTGTTCCAGCTGTGGTGTTGTGTGGTAGGTGTCTTAGAGTACAGGAGCTGCATGCATCTAGGGCGACCTTCCCTAGGTGCTCCGTGAATACTGCCCTTCGTATCAGGGTTATCTTCCCTGGGGCGTTTGGGAATCGCTCCCCATTTGAGGACTTCGTAGCTTGAGATTGTCTTTGCCCATGGGGTATGTTGGGGGCCTTGAGCTTTTTGTCTTGCCCTGGTACGTGAGTGTTTTGGCTGGGTTGTGGGTACACTGTGGCTGGTGTAGCTCTCAACAGCGGCAACAGATATTTATCTCTGACTACCAGTTTGCTGTGGGTCTTCAGAGATTTTCTTTTCATAACTTTTTCATTTTCCAGTGTTCTCACCTTGTTTTGACAGAGGTGGTCTGTTTAGCTTCTGATTAGGCCTACCTAGGTTGTGTTGGTAGTCTTCCTCTGTGGCCCCTGAGGTTTCATAGCTACTACTGGTGGTCAAATTGCTTGTTAACAGACAGGGCTCTACCAACTTAGCTGGCTCCAGTGCCTGCACTTCCCGTAGGGTTACTTCAATCTATGGGTCTGCGGGCTCGGTCGTACTATGGATACTTCTTCCGAATCCACTCTCGCCTTGTTTGAAGATGATGGTTGTTCGTCGCCCTTGTTTCAGGGAGATCATCATCTGTACTGCCTCCGTCATGCTGCCTGTTGGGTCGGGGACACCTACGACCCGGAGTCTTGCGGGACTTGTTCCCCGTTTGTGCTTTAATTTACTCATCCCTTATCTGATGATATCAGCCCGTCCTCCAAAAATGGGGTGGTAAATGTAAGAAGACAAATAAGTGCAATTATGTACTATTCATAGCAGTTAGGAATTGTACTTATTTTCACTTAGTATTAAATCGTACTGTCAAATATATTGGGAATATTTGAGTTTACCTGAAAAACTGAATAGAAAACCACAACCTCACCTAACCGTCTTAGTTTTTGAAGATAATAATTTTATTGCTTCTTAATTACAATTAGTACTTAACCTATAGCTATATTGATATTACAATTTTATAAAACTGATAAAACAAAACTAAAATATATCAATAAATTGTAAAGTAACTCAGGATATTTTAAAATTTTGCATAAAATCTATATTGTTTAATAAACCTGAAAAAGAAATTCCTAATATTTAAAGCTTGTGTATTGCAATTTGTAACTGAGAACTTCTTCCTAAAATTCTGAGTGTCTTAACAGAAAACGAGGAAAATTAAATCGGGGAAGGGGGTTTGGTAAATGTAACAGCCCCATAAGTGCAATTATGCACTGTTTATGACAGTAAGAAAGTGTACTTATTACACTTAGTATTAAATCGTACTGTCAATTCGGAGGATGGGTTGGATGATATTAGAGATCAGCCGGTGGCTGCTTTGCATGCTCGATTCTCCTTCTTGCAACTGGCAAGATTGGTTGCCTGGTTGGAGGCTCCGGAGCTGCCCCACTGGGGTTTTACGTACTTGGATTTGATTGTTACTCATTCACTTTTGGTTATGTCTGCTATGAAATAGGTGGGGGAGGTATGTGAATTGGTGTGAGTTTCCCTCATCACTGCCGATGTGTCATCTGTGGTTTTGGTGAGATAGTACTCGTGTAGTTGTGCTTGCAAGGTTTGTGCTTTAGCTCTTTGGGCCTGTCTCTCACCCGTCTTTCTACTTGTGTACACATTCCTGAGCCTCTCGAGCACTTTCATATCTAAGTTTGATCTTGTGTATGGTGTCATCTTCAACTACCTTTCTGCCTCCTACATTCATTTTCCTTACTACTCTGCCACTGGCCAAGTTCTTTCTAATATCTCTGGAGTTCTTTTGGGTTCTCAGTTTCCACCTGTGTCTTAGTATGGGTGTGCCAACCGTGTTGCTTCATCCAATTTTTTCTCTACCCTATCTGTTTCCTTGAGGAATTGTGGGTGGTGGTCGTGTCTCCCAATCCTGTGTTCCCAGCGTTGTCTTGTCTTTTGTTCGAAACTATATTCACCTAGTTGTACTGGTCTAGTTGTGCTTGTGGGGGGGGGGTTCTAAGCTTTGGCTCTTTGGTCCCGTCTCTCGACTGTCAAGAAATTGTGGTACTTTTGTGTAGTATTCTCTCTGTCCTGTGTTCACAGTCTGAGGTCATTGGGTTGGTTTTCATTTTCTTCTTCTTGGCACCAATTTGGCGCCTAACTACCTTGTCCTGTATGCTCGTCTGGTTCTCTTGTCTATGGCGCTCGGTATACCATCCGTATTACAGCCGTTTTAGACATGGGGCTCATTTAAAAAAAATTATATACTTTATTGTGCATCGTATCCGCCAGCAAATGCGGTAGATAGGGCTCTTTTTCGGATTCCTCAGGTCTTTTCGGAGGTTTTCTTTCTTTGGCTTAACCCTGTGGAGGTTCCGGAGGCCCTTGGTGCATAGCTCATGCGAAACCCGTTTTACACCTTTGTGTTGGATCCGGTTTAGTTTGAGTTTGGCTCCTCTTCCACTGATCGAGTGCATTCCGAGGTTCTGGTATCTTTCTGGGTGGCAGCCTGCCTTGTCGACGGATTGGTGTGGGCTCCCTGCCGGTCTGCTTGTCTGCTAGCCGAGGTTCTGGTTCTTTCCCAGCTTGCCGGGTTCAGGTTCCTGTTAAGTTGGCGAAAGTCCCAGTTAGTTCTGTCCTAGGTTCGAAGTTGGCTGGGCCTAGTGTGGGATTCTCGGACTGCTCCCTTTCTCGCTCTCCTGCAGCTCTGTTCTGGTTGCAGTTCTACCTTCAGCTGTTTTTGAAGGAGACCTGGGTCACTCGATGGTTGCTCGAGCAGCTGTGCGGGAGCCTGAACTTTGCTCTGTTGGTTTATCCGCAGGTCAGGGTTTGGCTTTGGAGGCTTTTCTGGTATCTTCAGAGCAGCCTCTTTCACCGCTCTCACAATTGCTGAGTTTGTTCCCTGGTGTCCTTGTGCTGGTTGCTGCATCACCAGCTTCTTCATTTTTTTGGGGGGTTCAGTGCCATTGCGCCTTCCTCTTTTCCCACTCAATGTGTTTCCAGATTTCTCGTCGTCTTGGTTGGGGCTTTGTGACCAGTACTCACCTGTAAGCCCAGGGATATTGGAGGGGTGACTTTTCACATGTTGGGCTCACAGGCCGTGAGGGAGTTTGTGGTGGTGTGGCAGATGCTGTGACGAACTCGGCTACCTCAGGGCTTGGTGATCCGGCTCTATTCGGACTGCTTCCCCGTGGTTTGTTGTCTCAACCACGGACTCTTCGGTCTGTGGCTCTTTGGGGCTGGCCGCTTTGGGTAGCTTCGCTGCTGAGATCTCGGGATTTAGCTCTCAGTGCTGTTCACGTTCACAGGTGTCAACGTCCTGACAGACGTCTTGCTTCATTCCTCTTTCCATGGAGTGGCTAGTCGATGCCGCCTCCTTCTTTGGCTTTGCCAGACGTGCAAGTGCCTGGAGGTGGACCTCATAGTGTCGGTGTGTTCTTGGCATCTCCCATTGTATGTGGCAGAGTTACCTGACTGCGAGGACTCGAAGTAAACTCTTCGCCGGACCTGGTTGAGATGGGGGTGCCTGTACCTCTTTTCCCCAGGCTGCCTGTTACTCCAGGTTCTGGAGCAGCTGGATTAATATTGGGGAGTCTGATTCTCCTGGCTTCATGGTGGCCGGTCCAGTCTTGATTTCAGGCGCTGCTTGCTTGTTGTCCAAACCTGGGTGTTTTTCCGTGGCTCCGCCTCTTTCAGCAGGTCGGGCCAGTGAGTAACCTTGCTGGTTCACCTTACTGCTCCGCACTACGCATCTGGCATTTCTGACGTGTGTGTGTGCATCACCATTTGTATGGTGCTCTAGTGGCGTCTTTGATGGTGTCCCACCTGCAGTTTTTGTCTCGGCAAAAGTATGGTATTTCCTAGAGATCTTTCCGTCCTCTTCTTTCTCTTCGTCAGTTGCGGTCCAGGTTGTTTTATCCTTTCTTTCTTAGCTTTTTCTGGTTTGGCATCTCATGCCTAATACTGTTGCTTCTTATCATGTGGCGTTAGTGGAGTTACTCCAGCTTGCGTTCATGGTGGATGTCACTTCCGCTATGTTCCGCAAGCTCTCTCGTGCATTTTTTACCACCGGCCTGCTCATGTGCCGCTTGAGCCTGCTTGTTCTTTGGTTCGGGTTCTTTCCTTTCTTTCTTCTCCTTGCTTTGTGGTGGCCCCCTTGGTCCATGATTGCTTTTGGAAGGCCTTGTTTTTGTTGGCCTTGGCCTCTTGGGGTCAGGTTGGGTGAGCTTTATGCTCTTCTTCACCACCATGGGTTATGTTCATTTGGTCCAGATGGTCGTTTTGTTCCTTTGCAGCCTTCTCTTTCTTTTGTGATGAAGAATGAGATGGCAGGCTTCCAGAGGGGTCCATTGGTTGGGGATGCTTGGTTAGGCAGAAGATACATGACGTGTTTTGTCCGGTGGCAGCTTTACACCGCTACCTGTGGGCTGCTGTTTCTGTGACTGTGGGCGCTCTCTGGGTAGATCCGGTTTCCCAGGTTCCCTGTTCCAGTGCTTGTGTGTCTCAGGTTGTCCACAGTGTCATTAAGTCTAGCCAACCTATGGTTTACGCTCGTGCCCATGATGTTAGTATGTATTGTTATGATCTCTGCCTGCAGGAGAAACGAGTCTTCCCCCTTGAGAGTTATTCTGCAAGACCTGACCTAACTAAAAGGTCAAGGAGACATAGACCTGAATATATAATGTTAAACACTGGGTTAAATTTGACAGACGGTTTGCAAGTATGGGCAGTGAATCAGGATATAGATAAGTGACTGGTCAAGAGATGTGGAGAGTTTGCTGGAGGTGTGAGGCTTGCCTCGGAGAAGCTTGGGCTCACTTGAGCTGAAGAAATCGTGAGGGGAGGGCGTGCTCTGTTTGAGCCCCTGGTGAAGAAGATCCCCTGTTTGATATACCTTCAAGAGGAAGGAAGTAGACAGACGTCTAGACTGAGGAATAAGTTGGGAGGCGTGTCAGCTCAAGTCATGAATTGCAGGTGTTATGGAGCAGTTAAAGCAGTTCTGTGGGTAGCCTGAGGCGCCCTGAGTGTCGCCGCCCATCCAGTGAGGCGACACTTTACAGTGATTGTCTGCAGTTGGTCGTGTGCTCAGCAACCATAGGAAGTGTTTATTGAGATATTAGACATATTGTGTTAAGGCAGAAAGCCTAAATAAGAGAGTGAAGATGGGAGGACCAGCTGAGGGGAGGAGCAGCACATCCTCTCCTGCCAATAGCTTGCAGGTGACTGACCAGCTGACAGTCTGGGTCAGGCGGGCCACCCCGGGAAGTGGAGAATGAACCCGCCCGGGCGTGGGGGAGTCCTCACGGCAGGCAGGAGTCAGAGGAATGTCGAGTGGAGACATTTATTATGTAGTTTATTTTCATTATATGTTTGCAGAGGAACATTTTTATTGGCATGTCAATGGGTTGCAGGTTTGTCCTGAGGAATGAGTTGATGGGAGTACTCTGAGGCCAGAGAAGAAGTTGATGATTGGAACTTCAAGACTGTAGGGGTAGATGTTGTACTCTGTGGAAGAGCAAGCCCCATAGTGAGGAACTGGATCTCATACTGTAAGAAGAGGAGCAGTGAAGTCTCACATGTTTCTGTGGAAACAGTAGTGGAGTACCACTGGAGTCCAATTGAAATCCTCCCCTCCCGTCCTCCCCTCATTGAAATCATGAGGGGGGGGGCATGCTCCGTTTGAGCCCCTTGTGAAGAAGATCCCCTGTTTGATATACCTTCAAGAGGAAGTGGACAGACGTCTCAACTGAAGAATAAGTTTGGAGGTGTGTAGCTCAAGTCATGAACTGCAGAAGGTGTTATGGAGCCGCATCCCCTAAACGTGTGACGCTGAGCCCCTCTCCAAGTGCCAGGAGCACACAGGGTGATCTCCTGTTAAAGTGTAAGCACTCTACAGAGGTTTTGGTTTGGTTGGTTGTCCAGAAGAGACAATCTACCGACCCACAACGTAATAATAATTGGGGGCCTGTCCGGGAGGCTTTGGCCTTGCATTTCTTTTCCCTGCTTGAGCTGTCCTCGGACTGACTTGAGAAAGATGTGGAGGTGCTTGGGGCCTCCTATGGGTCTGGTGTGTTGCTCTCAGCGATGTTTGCATCATCTACATTGTTGAAGATGTTCGCGCCGATCCTGAGGGATGCGGTTTCGTTGTTTTTTTGCTTCCTGTCTTGTGTGTCGGCTGGCGATGCTCGCTGCTTCTTTAGAATCCGCTTGGGCCCTGGCTCTTAGGTTGTCTTCGCCTCTTTGTCCGTTGTTGTTTGCAGAGTCTGCGGCTGTGCAGTACTGTATCCACTCTCTAATCCGGACTATATGGGAAGGACCCCCCAGCCGGATTATCACTTTTCCGGATTAACATACTTTTCACCTCTTGAGTCCAAAAGGGAACATTTCCAACAATTTTTATACCACAGTCATGATTTGAATTGACACACACTAATTAGTGTGTGGGGGCTGGGTGGGTGGTTAGCTGCCTAGCTGGTAGGTGGGCAGGGAAAGTGGGTGGGCAGGCAGGGATAGGTGGGTTCAGGCAGGTAGGTTTTGGATGGTGGATGGCAGGCAGACGGGCTTGATGGGTGAACAGGTTCGAGCAGGCAAGTGGGTGGGTGGGTGAGCAGGCAGGTGGGTGAACAGGTGGGTGGGTGGGTGAGCATTCAGGTGGGTGTGTGGGCAAGTAGGCAGGTGGGTGGGTGGGCTATCAGGCGGGTGGGTGAACAGGCAGGTGGGTG
>WNGS01158637.1:121823-142421 GCA_020271785.1 Procambarus virginalis
TGCCAAAACCAGCGTTGAATGTAATGAAACGCCATTTTCTGGGTGAGTCCCGGAGGCTCCCCGGAGCTATCCAGGCTGAATGGATATGTATAACTTTCTGGCATCAGTCAATGCATGGAGTTCTTGCCTACGGGGACCACGAGCCAGAACCTGGCCCCCTCTAGAGAGGCACGAGGAGCAATGGCCTATAGAGACCTCCCTTATTATTGGGAGCATTCTATGTCTGCCATCGACCGGGAAAGGCACCCAGAAAGGTAGGCGCCCAAAACAAACCCCTATTCTGGTAAACTATTGCGACCGAAGACCGAACAGGCGAACAGAACTCCCCAAACGAAAATTAATCCTCATGACGTCATCATGTCGCCGCGCCTCCGTCTGCGCAACCCCCCCCTCCCCGGGAGGGGGAAGGGGGAGCCCCAGACCCCACCGCCGGCGACCCAACCTTCAGTTCTTAGGCTGGATGTCAAAACCCGAAAAAACACCGCCGACCGTAGGGAGGGAGGGATGCCGGGGAGCCTCCGGGACTCACCCAGAAAATGGCGTTTCATTACATTCAACGCTGGTTTTCTGGGGGGAGCCCCGTCGGCTCCCCGGAGCTAACTACCCAAAGATAAGGAAACAGGGACTTACCCGGGCGGCGGGCCGTCCTCACTCCTCAATGCGAAGGCGAGACAACTGGCTGCAACCGCCGACCCAATGCAACGCAGGCCCCTAGGCCCAGGGACATTCACCAGGTAGCGAGCGGCCAGGACCCTGTTCGATCTCCAAAAACCCCGGCCCGAATGTCCACCCAAGACATGTTGCCAAAAACAGCCGCCAAGGCCGCAAACTTACGAACGTCGTGGGCCCGGGGAAAACCGCAGGCTGGCTACACTTTATAACCCTGCGGACAACCTGAGAGACCCGAGCCCGAGAACAGGGAAGAAGGGAAACCGGATCAACCCAGAGCGCATCCCCGGCCACAGAAGCCGTGGCCGCAAATAACGGCGAAGAGCCGCAACCGGACACAACACATGATGCACCCCCGGCCTGACCAACCAAGCGTCAACAACCCAAGGCCCCCTCCGAAAGGCAGCCGTCTCATTCTTCGCCAGAAAAGAGGGAGACGGCTGCAAACGAACAAAACGACCACCAGGACCGAAAGAGCAGAAACCCCGGCGCCGGAGGAGAGCATGAAGCTCGCCCACCCGACCCCCCGAGGCCAAAGCCAACAGGAAAAGAGCCTTGGAAAAACAATCCCGAACGGAAGGGGCCACCACAAACCGGGCAGAGAGAGAAACGAAAGCACGCGGTCCAAAGACCAAGACGGCTCCGGAGGAGCGTGAGCAGGCCGGAGGTGAAACAACGCCCTAGATAACTTGCGAAACGGGCGGAAGTAACATCCACCCCGAAAGCAAGCTGAAGCGGCTCCGCCAACGCCGCACGATACGAAGCAACAGTATTCGGCATAAGATGACGGTCCTGAAACAACCAAGAGAGAAAGGACAGAACAACCCTATCAGAGACCGAAGAACACCTACGCAGTGATAGGAAAAACCGGAAGGACCGCCAGGAAACCTCATACTGCCGCTGAGACGAAGCACGCAGGTGGGAGACCAACAACGAAGCCACCTGCGCACCATACAACGAATGATAAACCTGAGTCAAAAACTCCAGACGCGAAGACTCACGGAGAAGATGGAACCAGCCTCGTACAGGGCTGGACCGATCTGCTGAAAGAGGCGGAGCCGCGGGAAGACCCTCGGGCACGGACACCGAGCAAGCAGCGCCTGAAACCAAGGCTGGGCCGGCCACCAAGGGGCCAGAAGGACAACACGACCCTGGTAAGTCTCCAAGCGAGTCAGGACCTGGAGCAACAGCGGAACCGGGGGAAAGAGGTACAGGTAACCCCACCTCGCCCAGTCCCGGCGAAGGGAAGGCGACCCCGACGGCTTCGCAGTCGGGAAAGGGCGCCACATAAACCGGGAGACGCCTCGACCACGCCGACGCGAAGAGATCCACGTCCGGAGTCCCGAACGTCTGGCACAGCCAAAGGAAGGAGTCGGCATCGACCGTCCACTCCGAAGACAGGGGACGGAACCGAGAGAGGCCGTCCGCCAGGACGTTGGACACCCCCCGGACATGAACCGCCAGGAGAGCCAAACCCCGAGAACTCAGCAGACGAGTCACCCGAAGCGACCAGCCCCAAAGAGCCAAGGACCGCATCGAACCCCCCGGTTCAGACAATGAACCACCGGGGAGCAGTCCGAATGGAGCCGGATCGTCGATCGCGAGCGACTCGAATCCTCCGGAGCGACATCCAAACAGCCGCGAACTCCCGCACCGTGCTGTGAGCCCAACGGAAGGACGGAACCCACCGCCCCTGGCCGGCCTGGTGAGCACTGGTCACAAAACCCCAGCCAAGAGACGACGCGTCCGTGTACACATCGATCGAGGGCTCGGGAAGGCGCCAAGGCACCGAACCCCGAAAAACCCGAAGAGGAAGCCGGCGACGCAGCAACCGACGCAAGGCACCCGGGGGTCGAACCCAACGATCGCGAGAGAGGCGGAAGGGCCGGCTCCGAAGGAACCAAAACAGCCGACGAAGCCACACCCGACCCGGCGGGTAGACCATCATGGCAAAGTTCAGGCTTCCGCACAAACTCTCGAGCAACCGCCTCGTGACCCGGGAACTCCTCAGAAACAGGCGAAGGCGGGACCGCAGGCGCAATAGAGCCGCCGGAGGAAGAGACAAGGAAGCAGTCCGAGCGTCCCAAACCAGACCCAGCCAAGACCGAACCTGAGAGGGAGCCAGATGGGACTTCCTCCAGTTCACCAAGAACCCGAACCTGGCGAGCTGGGAAAGAACCAAATCCCTGACGAGCAGACACTGGACCGGCTGGGAGCCCAAACCAGCCAGTCGTCGAGATAGGCCAGAACCCGAACACCTAGCAGACGCAGGCGGGCCACCACGACCCGAGTAAGGCGTGTGAAAACGCGCGGTGCCAGATTCAACCCGAAGGGAAGACAACGAAAGCGGTAACCTTGACGCCCCACCACAAACCTAGCCAGTCCCTGAATACCGGATGAACCGGGACGTGCCAATACGCGTCCTTGAGATCCAGGGACACCATCCAAGCGCCCCTCTCCAAGAGAAGACGGACCTGGGACAGAGTAGTCATCCGAAAGGAGGGGCACAAAACCCACGGGTTCAGACGGGACAAGTCCAGAATGAACCGGCGGTCCGCACAGTCCCGTTTCGGAACTGAAAACAGGCGGGAAACCCACCTGAGGGACGCCGTCGTTTCGACGACGCCCAAGCGAACCCACTCCGAGATGACCCGACGGAGCGCAGGAGAAGAGGCCTGCCCCGCCAGCCCGAACCCCCGAGGGAGGAAGAGCCACCCAACGCCACCACAGGCCGCGCGACACGACCCGAAAAGCCCACGAATCGTGGGACCAGGCGTGGGCAAACCGGGCGAGCCGCCCCCCCATCGCCCCGTCAACGGGGCGAACCGCGAAAGGGCCGACGCGCCTTCCGAGAACCAAGGCGACGAACAGAACGGGTCCCACCCCGTCCAGCAACAGCCAGAACCGAAGGCGCCGCCAGCCCCGAATCTGGCACCAATGGCCTACCCCGACGAAAAGACCCCCGAGCCCTGGCACGACCCTTCCGGGAAGGCCCCCCACGAGCCCCCCGGAGCAACAACAACTCCGACATAGGCCGACAACTGACCGAGGCCGCCTGCATATACCGCTCTCAGCAGACTCTGCAAACAGCAACGGCAAAAGGGCGAGGACAAACGAAGAGCCAGGGCCCAGGCGGAATCCAAGGAGGAAGCCAGCACCGCCTGACGACACGCGAGGCGAGAAGCATAGAACCGCGAGACCGCATCACGCAGGATCGGCGCGAAGAGCTTCAACAAGGCAGACGACGCCCGCACAGCCGAGGGCAGCGCACTAGACCCAGCAGCAGCCCCAAGCGCACCCACATCCAACTCGAGCCAATCCGAGGAGAGCTCAAGGAGGGAAAAGAAACGCAGAGCTGAAGCAAGCAGGCCACGAGTCCGCAAATCCTCCGCAATCAGGGCAGCCGAAAGGGAAGGAACCCGCACGTGAAGCTGCATGACACCAACATCCCGCGGAAGGGCAGGGGCGAACAAACAAGCATTCAAAGGCTCGAAAGCGCCCCCAGGAAAACCTGCAACGCCAAGGAAACCTCTCGCCACTCAAGCGCACGGGACCGACAGAACGTGTGCCAAGACTCCAACGAAAAGAGAGGGCAGTCTGCCAACCAAGACGACTCCGGAACCTCATAACGAAACCAGCACGAACCTGGAGATCCGTACACAAAGGAACGAGGATCCATCAGGAAGGCATAATCCGGGTCACGCAAGAGGTAAGCCGCCAAGGCCTCCCGCACCTCCGAAGCAGAAACACGGTGAGCGGGAAACCTCCGGAAAGATGGAACCGAAGAACCCTCGGGATCACGGAACCGAACCCGGGGAGGGGTGGACACTAAATCCAATTCGTACGCGGAGGGAGCGAAAGAGAACCCCTCTCCTTGTAACACTAAGCCCCGCTCGGAGGGCAAAAAAACCCAGGCGGGGTCCAACGGGCCCCAAGGCCCCCAAGCCAACCCCTCCCCAACCCCAGGAACCTCACCTTGAGGGTCCGGGGCCGAGCCGTCCTCCTGAGCCCCCACCCCCAAAGAAAAGGTGGGGGCAGCCGAGAAAGCAGGAACAAAGGGGGTCCACTGGCCAGACCCAGAAGCTTCGGCAGAAGGACCAGGCTCGAATGCCTCCGCCCCTGCCCCAGAAGGGGAGACCCCCGAGACCGCCCGAGTCTCACAACCAACTAAACCCAGCCCCGGCTCGGAAACCCTCAGACGTTTAGGAGCCGGCAGCAAGGGGGGGGGGGGAACCGAACGAGCAGGAGAAGGGGAAGGACTTGGAGGGGCGGACGGAACCAGTGTCGAAGCGACACCCACCCCAAAGTCCGGGTCCCTATAACCAAAACGGGGCAGTCTCGGGGCATCCGGGGCAGTGACCAACCTAGCACGTTGCAGCAACCTAAAACGAGCATGCAACGCCTCTGCTGCCGTCACCCGCATATCAGGCGCAGTAGCCTGGGTGAACTGGAGAACGTACAGACAACACACGTCGCACGACTCCGGGTCAAAACAATCACCGACCCAACAGGCAGCATGGCGGAGGCAAAACCGGTGAGTGTCCCCCGAGACAGGGGGACAGAGCAACCGTCAAACTCGCAGGACGCGAGAGGGGACTCAGGGATCACATCCATCGGACCACGTAGCCCCCGTGGGGTTTTCCAGGGCCCTTAGCCTTGATAACACGCTAAGGGAAGCCCAGGCAGGGTACTGCTAACCGGCACCCAGAACTACCAACAAACTGCTATAAGCTGAACCCCCGGGACGTGTACACTCACGGGGGCCAAGCGGGGAGTACCACCAATAGACAAAGTGGAGAATTACCCCAAAAACAGCGAAGGGGACCAACAGGCAGACCCCCCCACCTGGCAAAAACAAAAAGAAAAACCCCAAGAGGACAACGTACCCAGGCGGAACAGAGCCGGCCGCTGTAATTGGTGAAAACTAGCGCGCAGTACCCCGCGCCCCTGCCAGTGTCGAAAACTACCCCCTACCCAGAGACAAACAAGGGCAAGAAAAAACCCCAGCTGACCCCAAGGGCGGCCAAGTACCGAGCAATACACAGCACAGCGGAGGTAGATCCCAAGGAGACCCAGGGAAGATAGCCCTAAGCCCCAAGGGCAGTACTCACAGGGCACCTAGGGAAGATAGCCCTAGGCGCAAGCAGCCCGAGCACCGTAGAATAATACTCCTGGCCCACACACCACCGGAAGGGACAGCTCACACCACCAGGAACAGAACTGCAACCGCAAACTGGGGCCAGAGGCACGACCGCACCAGATCGCATCAGCCTGAGAACTGAAGGTTGGGTCGCCGGCGGTGGGGTCTGGGGCTCCCCCCTTCCCCCTCCCGGGGAGGGGGGGGGGGTTGCGCAGACGGAGGCGCGGCGACATGATGACGTCATGAGGATTAATTTTAGTTTGGGGAGTTCTGTTCGCCTGTTCGGTCTTCGGTCGCAATAGTTTACCAGAATAGGGGTTTGTTTTGGGGCACCTACCTTTCTGGGTGCCTTTCCCGGTCGATGGCAGACATAGAATGCTCCCAATAATAAGGGAGGTCTCTATAGGCCATTGCTCCTCGTGCCTCTCTAGAGGGGGCCAGGTTCTGGCTCGTGGTCCCCGGTAGGCAAGAACTCCATGCATTGACTGATGCCAGAAAGTTATACATATCCATTCAGCCTGGATAGCTCCGGGGAGCCGACGGGGCTCCCCCCAGAAAAAGCATTGAATGTAATGAAATGTCCTTTTCTGGGTGAGCCCCAGAGGCTCCCTGGAGCTATCAGGCTAATACCAGAGTTTTAGTCAATGGAATTCAGCCTACTGGGGACCACGAGCCACAACATGCTCCTTCAGAGAGACAAAGGGTGCAATGGCCTATAGAAACCACCCCCCATGTGGTTGAGGGGCATGCCATGTCTGCCATCGACTGGGGTTGGCACCCAGAAAGGTAGGCATAACAAAAAACCCCACTTGATAAGAAAATGCGACCGAAAACTGAACAGGGAGGCAGAACTCGCCCTACAACTTAAAGAAACAAGCAAACAAGTAAACGTCACACCTTACCTCCGCGTCACCTGTCAGTGTAGCTCCCCCACCCAGACCCTAAGCGTTGGCTACCCAAGCCATTCAGTTTGGAAGCTGAGCATAAAAACCCAGCGCTGAATGTAATGAAACGTCATTCTCTGGGCGAGACCCGGAGGCTTTCCAGAGCTATTTGGGCTGATGTGAATGTATTAGACCCTGGCATTAGTCAAAGCGAATGGAGTTCTAGGCCTACTGGGGACCAGGAGCCAGAACCTGGCCCCCCTCAGAGAGGCACAAGGAGCAATGGCCTATAGAAACCCCCCATGTGGTTTGACGCATTCTATGTCTGCCATCATATATGTGTCTGTGTGTGTGTGGTGTGAAAAAAAAAGTAGTTAGTAAACAGTTGATTGACAGTCGAGAGGCGGGCCGAAAGAGCAAAGCTCAACCCCCGCAAACACAACTAGGTGAATCAACTGGGTCAGGCACCCAGAAAGGTAGGCGCCCCAAAACAAACTAGCTGGTTAAAAAAAATGCTACAGAAAGCCGAACTGTTGAACTGAACTCCCAAATGAAAAACAGTCAAACGAGCATGATGTCACAACCGTCACTGCGCTGCCATCTGTGCAGCTTCTCCATTCCCAGGAGGGGGAAGGGGGAGCCCAAGACCCCTGTGCCAGCTATACACACCATTAGTTCTGAGTCTGGATGTCAAAACACGCGAAAAACTGCCGACCAGAGGTAGGGAATGTTGCCAGGGAGCCTCCGGGTCTCACTTAGACAATGGCGTTTCATTACATTCAACGCAGGATTTCTGGGGCTCCCCGGAGCTACTTAACCAAAGATAAAAGAAGAGGGACTTACCCGGGAGGTGGACGCCACTCGCTCCTCAACTCGAAGTCAAGATAACTGGCTGCAATCGCCAACCCAATGCAACAGACGCCCGACTAGGGCCAGGAACACTGACAATGTAGCGAGCGGCCAGGATCCTGTTCAACCTTCAAAAACCCCGTGCCCGCATGTCAGCCCAAGACATGTTACCAATGACAGCAGCCAATGCAGCAAACTTACGAATGTCATGGGCACAAGAATAGACCGCAGGCAGGGTGGACCGAATAATCCTGAGGATGACCTGGGAGACCCGAACCCTGGAACAGGGAAGAAGGAAAACTGGGTAAACCCAAAGCGTATCCCTGGCCACCGAGGCCGTGGTGCACAGGTAACTGTGAAGAGCTGCAACCGGACACAACACATGATGCACCTAACCAACCAAGCATCAACAACCCAAGGACCCCTCCGGGAAACAGCAGTCTCATTCTTCGCCAGAAAAGAGGGAGACAGCTGCAAACGAACAAACCTACCACCAGGACCTAAAGGGCAGAAACCCCCTGTGCTGGAGAAGAGCATAAAGCTCCCAACTTGACCCCCAGAGGCCAAATGCCAACAGGAAAGGAGCCTTCGCAAAACAATCTTGAACCAAAGGGGGCCACAACAAACCAAAGAGAAGATAGAAAAGAGAGCACCCGGTCAAAAGACTAGGACGGCTCACGCAGCACATGAGCAGGCCGGAGGTGAAACAACGCACGAGACAGCTTGCAGAACGAAGCAGAAGTAACATCTACACCGAACGCAAGCTGAAGAGGCTCCGACAGCGCCGCACGATACGAGGCAACAGTATTCGGCATAAGATGATGGTCTTGAAACAACCAAGAAAGGAAGGACAAGACAAATTGATCAAAAACAGAAGCAAACCTACGAAGGGACAAGAAATAACGAAAGGACTTCCAAGAAACTTCATACCCGCATCAAAAAGACCAGACACAAACCCTTAAGGAGAAGATCGAACTAGCTACATAACGTATTGGCCTGATCTGCTGAAAGAGACGGAGCTACGGGAAGACCCTCGGGTTTGGACACCGAGCAAGCATCGCCTGAAACCAAGGTTGGGCCGGCCAGTATGGAACCAAAAGGAGAATCCTCCCCCCATTAGGACTAACTGAATCAGAACCCGAAGCAACAGCTGAACCGGAGGGAAAAACCGGAGGGTGACGAGTCCTGCCAAAAAGTGTCTACCACAAAGGCTTCGCAGTCAGGAAAGGGTGCTCATGGTGCTCAAAAGCACCTTGATGCAGCCTGCATCAGAACCGTAACATTGTAGTGAGCTCTCACCACTCCAGCGTGCAGGTATGACGAAACCTGTGTCACACCCCAAGTGAAAAGAAAGAGCATTCTGCAAGCCAGGAAGATGCCAGAACCTCATAACGTACCCAATACGGGGAAGAAGACCCAAACTCAAAAGAGATTGGGTCCATCACAGCAGCAAAATCTGGGTCTCACGGGAGGTAGGCATCGAGGACCTCCCGAACTTCCGCAGGGAAAATTCTAGAGGTAGAAAACCTCTGGAAAGACGAAGCCGCAAAACCCAAGTAAGCCTGGAAACTAACCCGGGTTGAGCCGAACCCATAGCAGACCCTGCCCCGAGGGCAGCCAAGCTGTTGCAGGATCAAAAGGGGCCCAAGCACCTCAGGCCGACTCCCCGTCCCCACCAGCACTGAAGCCTCCAAAGGCAGCTCCAGGGCAGAGCCGTCCTCAACGCCCTCTACCTTTGAAGAAAAGGCAGAGACCAAGGAACAGAGAAGGGGGATGGGCCTGATGGAGAGACCCAGAAGCCTCAGTGGGAGTATTGGGCTCAAATGCCCCCAACCCCGAATCGAATGGGGCAGCCACTGAAGCCGCTCAAGTCTCATTCACAATTAAATACGGCCCAACTCCGAAACCCTCAGACATTTGGGAACCGGCAGCAGGGGAGGAGTACGGCAAACCACGCCAACAAGGGAAGGACTCGAGTGCGTGGACTAAACCACGGCCGAAGTGACCAATGCCCCCAAGTCCATGCCCTAACCAAAACTATGCAGCCCCGGGGCATAAAAGTGAGCAACCAACCTAGCGCGTTGCAATAACCTAAACCTACCAAACAACGCGACAGCCACTTGACCCCTAACATCTTCCAAAGAAGAAAGGGGAACTGGAGAATGAACGGGGAACAAGACCCGCACAACTCCAGGTCGAAGATGTCAACGACCCAACAAGCAGCATGACGATCGACTCCCTGAGACAAGGGCAACGAACAACCTTCAATTATCTTGTGTTTAACTGGTTTCAGCTCTTGGGACCAACTCCAACAGCCCAAACACTCAATACTAAATTTGGTGTGAGAACCCATTAGCTACACTCTAAATTGCTTAGCAGTTGAGGAGTTAACGACCTAAAAATTTAGGGACCAAAAGCATTGTATATCGGCATTTGCTCTCGCTGGTCTAGTTGATGTTTAGGAGTTGGAAGCAGAGAGGAAGGAGCAGGACGAACCCTGCCCACCTGGGAAGAGGGGGCGCGGATGGAACCAAAGCCAAAGCGACCAATGCCCACAAATCCGCCCCTAAAACCGCAGCAGGGCAGCTCCAGGGCCTCCAACCGGGCAACCAACCTGGTCCATTTCACGAAGAAGAAGAATCGAGCATGCAATGCAGCTGCCAGCTGATCCCTGAGATCATCAGATAAGTGATGAGTAAATTGAAACGCAAGTGGGGAAAAAGTCCCGCAAGACTCCGGGTTGTCGGTGTCCCAGACCCAATAGGCAGCATGACGGAGGAAGTACGGATGACCGTCTCCCTGAGGCAGGAGCGACGAACAACCTTCAACTTTGCACAAGGCAAGAGTGGGCTCGGAAGAAATATCCAAGGTACGACCGAGCCCACAAGGGTTCTCCAGGGCCCGTAGAATGAATAAGCCCTACGGGAATCCCTAACACTGGGAACCAGCAAAGCCGGTAGAACCCTGTCTGTAGCAGGCAAGCTGACTGCCAGTAGCAGTTGTGAAACCTTGGGGACAACAGAGGAGGACCACAAACACAACCTAAGCTAACCTAATAAGGAGACAAGCAGACCGTCTCTGAGCACAACATGCAAAAACACCAAAAAATAAAAAAAAAAACTTCGAAATCACACAACTAGCAAACTAGCAGTCAGGGAGAAACCATAGCTGCAGTGTGTCCCCCCCCCCCCATCCCCCAGGGCAAGACAGAAAGCCCCAAGACCCCCATTGCACACCAAGGGCGAAGACAACCACAAGCGAGGAAGTCCTCAACAGGGAGCAAGTGATGAATGCCCCAGGAATGATAATTCTGAAACGCAAGGGTAGTACAGTACTTACGGAGCACCTAGGGAAGGGAAACCTAGGCTCATGCTGCTCCTGTACACTAATAAACCTGGCCACCACACAAAACACAAGCTGAACAGGGAGATATTTTGCCCTTTTGTGGACGTAGCTTGTATAGTGTAACCAGACAGTGGTGAGTTTTCATTCACCTACCTTTCTGGGCCCTTCTCCGGTCAATGGCAATTATGACATGCATTAAATGTAAAGTGTTCATAGGCCATTGCTCCCTGCACCTCTCTGAGAGAGCCAAGTTCTGGCTCATGGTCCCCAGTAGGCTAAGGGCTCTGACTGATGACCCCAACTAATATAGCACTATACCAGTTTGGATAGCTTCAGGGAGCCAACAAGGCTCCCCCCAGAATCACGATCATCATCATCTTTAACAGAAGGCAACTGCTAGTTAGTAACGCTTGCTCGCTCATTGTCCTCGGGTGGCCAGGGCTGGCCACCCGAGAGCAGCAAGCTCCATCATTCTGCTCATGCAACAACCACTGAAAACAACTGGAAGTTGGGAAGGGCAAGAACATGGAGCCCACCAAGGGACACACCAGAAAGAGGCATTTCATTACATTCAACACTTGGAGGGTTCCCTTTGGTGGCTCCCCAAGCTAATTCCACACTGACAACAACAAAACAGGGTCTTACTATGGAAGGAAAGGGGAAGACACCAGTAACCTAAAAGAGATGAGCTGTTTCTGCTAACGAGCATGTGCACTGTTTGTGTCAGAGTTGCCAATGTCGTCCTGCAGTTGCTTGTTTTGTTGTGCAGCTATCTTTCTGGTAGTCTTTCCTTGGGAGTACAGGTATTGTGGTGGTCTAGTACCCCCAGACTGCTCTTGTCTCTACTAAAAGGGCCAGATTTCAGAACTGTCTACTGATTGTTCTGAATTTACTCATGAATTTTAGAGCCTGATGTTGTATCCAAGGTTTGGCGGTTCCCAGGGGGACTAGCTCGGGAAGCCACTGAGGGAGCGCTTCCAAAATATATATTTTATTATATAAATAGACCAATTGTATTGCTGAGAAGATAATGTGGGTAGCATTAAAAGTAAAGTAAGTACCATTCTAAAGGGCAGATATATAATTAACTATAAACACATTTCCTTTAGCATTATCATTTCAGATGATAACAACTATAAGGTGTTGACTACCAATGCTACTTTCTTCCAGGCTTCTCTACTTTAAAGGGCTTTTATGACACTGCATACTGTACTGTACAGTATTTATTAAATCTAAAAAATATGATGTACAGTAAAACCAACCTGCACTGATCGCAATCCGAGTACTTGTTCTGGTTACGGGAGATACTGTCATCCAGGAGAGCCATGGCAACAATGAGCGTCGAAAGTGTTACGATGATGGTAATGGGTACACATGATGGCCTCAGCCAGTCCCGCAGCCATGACTTTCCGCTATTATGCCCTTGCATATTTTGCATGTGATTGCGTAAGATGCTATTGTACCTGTGATGAATATATGCAGTCTAAACATTGGAAACATTGAAAAAAAAAATCACAGTGCTGCATTGATGAAGCTTGTCTTGAATCCATAACATATAGTGTACTGATAATTTCTTGAATACTGTAATTACAGTATGTATATGTTGAACACTCATCTGTATACAGTAATTCTGTAATTCTATTATTCATCTTTCACATGCCATTTATGATCATACAACCATCTTTCATTACAATCAGTCTATACAGTATGTCAAAATGACCTCATATAATATATACAAGAAGTGTGATGATATACTGTCTATGCTCAATAATGTGAATTATATGAAGCACACTGTGCCCCCCATTCAAATTAGCTGAATATTTACCTAGAAAGTTCAACAACGAAAAAACCAGCGTTGAATGTAATGAAACGCCATTTTCTAGGTGAGCCCTGGAGGCTCCCTGGAGCTTATCAGGCTAATGTATGTTATATTAGACCGGGACATTAGCTATGGAGTTCAGACCTACCAGGAACCAGCGCCAGAACCTGGCCCCTTCGGAGAGGTTTCAGGGAGCAATGGCCCTGGAAAACCCCCTTGTGCTTTGGGGGTTTTCCTTATCTGCCATCGACCAGGGTTAGGCACTCAGAAAGGTAGGCATAACAAAACAAACCCCACATGGTAAGAAACTAAAATAAAAAAAAAAACAGAGAGGTAGAAACTCCCTACAATCCCAAGGAAACAAGCAAATAAGCAAACATCACAATTTACTGCTGCGTCGAAATGTCCGCGCAGCCCTCCCTGCCCCGAGAGGGGGAGGAGGGTTAAGGACCTCACCACGCCGGCTGCCTAGCACCAGTTCGGAAGCTAAGTTTCAACCAATGTGATAAAAACGCCGACCGGTGGGAGGGAGGGTTGCCAGGGGAGCCTCCGGGGCTCACCCAGAAAATGGCGTTTCATTACATTCAACGCTGGTTTTCTGTGGGGAGCCCCTACGGCTCCCTGGAGCTACATACCCAAAGAGAAGGAAAATAGGGACTTACTCGGGAGGAGGCTGCCACAAACTCCGCAACGTGAAGTCGAGATAACAGGCAGCAACCTGCAACCCAAAGCAACACAAGAATGCACAGGAGCAGACAAGCTCACAAATGAATGGGCAGCCAGGAACCTGTGCGACACCCAAATCCTCGCACCCGAATTGAGCCCAAGATGTCATCAAACACGGCAGCGAAAGCTGAAAATGTCCGAATGGTATGGGTGCAAGGATAGACGCAGGCTGGTAAACTAAAGAAAACTGCTGACGACCTGGGAGACCTGAGCCCTGAAGTAGGGAACGAGGGGAACTGGATCAACCCAAAACTCATCCCCAGCCACGGCACGCAGGTAACGGCGAAGAGCCGCAACCGGAAAACACATGTCGCACCCCCGGCCGAACCAACCAAGCATCAATAACCCAAGGACCCTTCGGAAAGAGCAGTCGTCTCGACCGTCGCCAGAAGGATGGAGCAAGGCTGCAAGCGTACGAACCTACCACCATTACCAAAAAGAGCAGAAACCTCTGCACTGGAGGAGAACCGGAAGCTCCCCGACCCGACCAACAAAGGCCAATGCCAACAAAGTATGGCCTTTGAAAAACAATCTTGAACCGAAGGGAGCCGGTCGGCCAAGCGGACAGCACAATGGACTTGTGATCCTGTGGTCCTGGGTTCGATCCCGGCACCGGCGAGAAACAATGGGCAGAGTTTCTTTCATCCTATGCTCCCCCGTTACCTTGCAGTAAAATAGGTACCTGGGTGTTAGTCAGCTGTCACGGGCTGCTTCCTGGGGGTGGAGTCCTGGTCGAGGACCGGGCCGTGGGGACACTAAAGCCCCCAAAATCATCTCAAGATAATCTCAAGAAGAAGGGGCTACCACAAACTGAGGAGAGGAAGGTTAACCCTTACACTGCTCAGGGGTCCTGGGGACATTTACACCCCTGTGCGCAAGAAAAAAAAAAATTCCAAAAAATTTTTTCGTCTTCTAAACACGTTAATTTGTGTCCCCTGAGCACGGGAAAAATAGCAAAAAAATCGTAGGTCACATATTTTGGGCGCAATTGACCGAGGAAGTCTGGCAAAAAGTGGGCGTTGACAGAGCGGTCGCCAGGGCCGGTCAGCGTCACCCGCGCTGACAGATGGGAGTTGCCACAAAGATATTATTACCTAATTGTTTCAATGTCTCCGATTGATTTTTTCTTAGTTTTTTTGCAGTAATATTATTCAATAGTGTGTATTGTAATATATTTATATAATAAAAGTGGTGAATAATCGCTATACTCAAAAGTATGGTGTGCATATTAGTGATTCAATTATTATGTTCATAAAACAATAAACAAACAGTTTTGCTGCTATTACACTCTATACACAGGTTATATATAAGTATCTGCATATTTTGGTCACCATAACGAACCACTAAGTTGGTATTGAGAGTCGAAAAGCAACGAAGAGTTACCGCCACACACCAGCCAGCCACTCGCTGCCACTCCCTCAACACACGCACTAAACTTTCTCCCCCAACAGTACCATTTGTGGTGTTATTACACTATATACAGACGTTATATATAAGTATGTATATATTTTGTTCACCACAACTGTACAGCTAAGCTGATATAGTTATTTCAGGCACTAAGAGTCGTCGCTATACACAGCTGGCGGCTGGCGGCTCCCTCACTCATTCAAGGTCACACACACACTAAACTTTCTCCCCCAACAATACTGTTTGCTGCTATTACACTCTATACACAGGTTATATATAAGTATTTGCATATTTTGGTCACCATTACGAACCACTAAGTTGGTATTGAGAGTCGAAGAGCAACGAAGAGTTACCGCCACACACCAGCCAGCCACTCGCTGCCACTCCCTCAACACACGCACTAAACTTTCTCCCCAACAATACCATTTGTGGTGTTATTACACTATATACAGACGTTATATATAAGTATGTATATATTTTGTTCACCACAACTGTACAGCTAAGCTGATATAGTTAGTTCAGGCACAAAGAGTCGTCGGTATACACAGCTGGCGGCTGGCGGCTCCCTCACTCATTCAAGGTCACACGCACTAAACTTTCTCCCCCAACAATACTGTTTTCAGTGTTATTACCCTATATACACATATTATATATAAATATCTACATGTTTTATGCACTGTAACTGTACACCTAAGCTTGTAGTGCGCCCAAAGAGCATAGTGGCCACCCTCTAAACAGCTTGACAAATCGTGCAGACGACGTCACCTCCGTCACCCAAATGGCTCCTCCCAGCATAATCCTTTTGCTGTTATTACACTAATACACACATTATATATAAGTATCTACATTTGTGTTCACCATAGAGAACCACTGAGCTGGTATGGTGAATGTAAACAATAACAGGTGGCCACACAGTCAGTAAACGATGCTGTCTTCCTCAGTCTCTCAGCATCACTCCTCCCACAGCGCTAATTATTACAACAATCCTGCTATTATCACAACCCTGGTTATTTATATCACAGTCACGGGTCATCTGTAATATTGTCATCACTAAATAATAACAGTTATATATTTATTTTGACATTTTTCGGTGATGCTGTGGTCACAAGCTGAACAGCAATGCTGATCGCTCATGCTGCGTGCGCCAGCCTTGGTTGCTCCAACAGTACTGTGCCTCTCACACCTGAAAATATTGCCCACGATTTTTTTTTTAAATTGCGTCTGTTTACAAGAGCCCTGAGGAAGCTACTGTGAACCCCGTGTAGCCGCGGGCCATTTGAATCGGGAATGGCACCCTATGGCGTATATATACGCCATGCGCACCGTCGGACATGTTACTCAGGGCGTATATATACGCCATGCGCAGTTTAAGGGTTAAAGGGCACCCTGATCAAGGACCAGGATGACTCAGGCGGCGCATGAGCAGGCCAGAGGTGAAACAACACGAGAAGCGTATGGAACAGGGCGGATGTGACGTCCACCCTGAACGCAAGCTGGAGCGGCTCCACCAGCACCGCACGATATGAGGCGACAGTAAGAATCATCAATTAACAGTCCTGAAAAAAACAAGAAAGGACAAGACAACCTGATGCGAAAGAGAAGACAACCTACGAAGAGCAAGAAAATGGCAAATAGAAACGCCAGGAACGTCATACTGTTGCCGAGACAAAGCTCACAGGTGGGACACCATAAATTAAGCCACCTGATCACCATAGAGATGGTGATACACCCGCATCTGCTCTGAGTCAAGGAGAAGGCCGAACCATTCACGTACAGGACCGGTCCGACCTGCCGAAAGAGGCGGAGTCACAGGAAACGCCCCAGGTTCGGACACCTATCAAGCAAAGTCTGAAAAGAAAGCTGGGCCAGCCATCAAGGGCCCCACGAGGACTACTCTCCTTGGGAAGGACTCCAACCGAGCCAAAACCTGAAGCAACAGCTGGACTGGGAGAAGAGGAACAGGTAACTCCACCTCCACCAGTCCTGCCGAAGGCATCCACCGTGAACGCCTCGCAGGCGGGTAAGAGCGCCACATAGAATGGGAGACGCCAAGATCACACCGACGCGAAGATGTCCATGTCCAGGAGTCCATACGTTCGGCAGATCTAACGAAACGAGTTGGCAACAACTGGCCAAACCGTGAACAGAGGAATGAACCAAGACAGGCCATCCGCCAGGACGCAGAACACCCCCAGACATGAAACGCACAGCTAGCCAAACCCCAAGGATCCAGCAGACGAGCCACTCGAAGGGACCAACCCCAAGGTCAAGGATCTAAGAGAATCCCTGTGGTTCCGGCAATGAACCACTGAAAAACAGTTCGAATGGAGCCGGATGGGAGAGCCCCGAGTGACCCGAACCCTCCGAAGCGCAAACCAGACAGCCACGAACTCTCGAACCGTGCTGTGAGCCCGACGGATGGACGGACCCCACCATCCCCGGCCAGCCTAGGGAGCACTGGCCACAAAGCCCCAGCCGAGAGATGACCCGTCCATGAACACATCGAGCGAAGGCTCGGGGAGGCGCCAAGGCACAATACCCCGAAACCCCGAAATCCCCAAAGAGGAGGCCAATGACGCAGCACCAACACAAGGTTCCCGGAGGACGAACCCAATGATTGCGGAGGCAGAAGGGGAGTCCCCAAAGGAACCGAACAGACGCCGAAGCCAAACCCTACCGGACGGGCAGACCAGCATGGCGAAGTTCAGACTCCCACACAACCGCTCGAACAACCGCCGAGTGACCTTGGACCCCCCTCATAAACAGCAGAAGGTGGGACCACAGCCGCAGCAACTCTTCTGGAGGGAAAGACAAAGAGGCGGTCCAAGAGAACTAAACAAGACCAAGCCAGGTTCGAACCCGGGACAGAACCAGATGGAGTGGCCTCCAGATCACCAGGAATCCGAACTCAGCAGTCTGGAAAGAACCACTCCCCTGGCGAGCAGACAAGCGGACCGACTGGGAGCCCACACCAGCCAGTCGTCGAGGTAGGCCAGAAACCGAATCCCAAGCAGATGCAGAGAGGTCACCAAGATCTGGTAAAGAAGCGTAAATATACTAAGTGCCAATGACAAACTAGGGAAGGCAACAAAAGCAGCAAGCCTGAAGCCCCACCACCAACTGTGCCAGTCCAGGAACCCTGGAGAGGAACGTGCCAAGAAGTGACCTGGAGGTCCAGGGAGACCATCCAGGCACCCGGCCCCAACAGAAGTCTTCCGAGGAGGGCAAAGAATCCAGGGCGCAAATACATAAGCCCAGAAGAACCTCAAGGCCCATGTCTGCACTAGAACAGGCGAGAACCTCAGAAGGATGGGGCGGAACGACCACATCCAAGCGCACGCACGCCAAGATGACATGACGAAGCGCAGGGGAAGAAGCCCACCCCGCCAGCCCCGAACCCCCAAAGGGGGAGAAGCTGCCCGACGCCACCAGAGGCTGGAAGACAACCACAAGCGAGAGCCAACAGAGCAAGCTGCTCCCCCAGTGCCCCTTCAACAGCGAAGGGAACGGAACTCCTTCCGAAAGAAAATGTATACAGTACAGTGGAACCTTGATTAACGAGTGGCTCTATTAACGAGTTTTTCCAGTAAAGAGCAAGCCACTCGCAGCAAATTTGTCTCTATTGACAAGCTCGCCTCTATTAACGAGCGAAACCACATGGTGCTTCCTAGCGTCTCGCGGGTTCTCGCAAATTCTCGGACGCCTCCGACGCGAGTGTTGTTGTTGTATCTCACACGACAAGCATCCCTCTGGATTTATTTGCGCTTTTCTCTGGTTCTTTGTGATTTTGTGACTGCAATTTGTAACGCACGATGTCGCCAAAGAAGCTGGTTGCTAAAGACAGTGTTGGCAAGGGGAAGAAAGCGACAATTACTGTGGAAGTGAAGAAGGAAATAATAGCAAAGCACGAGCGTGGTGTGCGTGTGGTTGATCTCGTCAGGGAGTGTGGCAGGACCTCATCAACGATTTGTACCATTCTGAAGAGGAAGGAACAATTTAAGATGCTTGAGGTGGCTAAAGGAGTTACCAAGGTTAACAAGAAACGTCCACAAATCCTAGAAGAGGTTGAAAAGCTACTGCTAGTCTGGATGAATGAAAGGAATTGCATGGCAATAGTGTCTCTGAAGCTCTTGTCTGTGCAAAGGCCAAGAAGTTGTATGTGGACCTTGTCAGGAAGACACCAGGTGCGTCGTCTGAAGAGGAGGAGATATTTAAGGCAAGCCGTGGATGGTTTGAGAAATTTAGGAAGAGAAGCGGTATCCACAGTGTTGTATGACATGGGGAGGCTGCCAGCTCTGATAAAGCTGCTGCTGAGAAATTTGTACCAGAGTTCCAGGAATTTGTTGCTGGAAAGGAGTTCTTGCCCCAACAAGTTTTTAATTGTGACGAGACTGGCCTGTTTTGGAAGAAAATGACAAAGAGGACCTACATCACACAGGAGGAACAATCTTTGCCTGACCACAAACCGATGAAGGATCAGCTTACTCTCATCCTCTGCGCCAATGCAAGTGGCAATTGCAAGGTCAAGTCGCTGCTAGTCTACCACTCAGAAAATCCACGCGTGTTCAAGGCATGTAAAGTGTACAAGGCGCGACTGAATGTGATGTGGAGGTCCAATAAGAAATCCTGGGTCATGCGGATATTCTTCACTGAATGGATCAATGATGTTTTTGGCCCTTCAGTGAGGAAATATCTTGAAGAGAAACAGTTGCCACTCAAGGCCTTGCTTGTGCTTGATAATGCTCCTGCACATCCTCCACAGATGTGAGATGAATTGTATCCCGAAAATCAGTTCATCACCATCAAGTTCCTTCCTCCCAATACCACTCCACTCCTCCAACCTATGGACCAGAAAGTCATTGCAAACCTTAAGAAACTCTACATGAAGGCCTTGTTGGAGAGGTGTGTTGATGTGACCGACAATACAGTGCTGACCCTCAAAGAATTCTGGAAGAACCACTTCAATATCCTGGGTGCCTTACGTTTGATCGACAAGGCCTGGGAAGGAGTGACACGGAGGACTCTAAACTCTGCATGGCGTAACCTGTGGCCTGAGGGTGTCCCTGAGCGAGACTTCGAAGGTTTCGGTCCTGCACTTGCATCTGCATCTGCACCTGTGGAAGACCCGGAAGTGCATCTAGTGGATGATATTGTTGCTTGGGGCAAACTTTGGGTCTGGAGTTGGATGCTGCTGATGTACAGGAGTTAGTGGAGGAGCACAGTGAGGAACTGACCACTGAGGAAGTCCTGGAACTTCAGAAGGAGCTTAATCAAGAGGAGGCACAAGAGTTCTCATCAGGGGAGGAGGAGGTACAGGAGGATGCTGCTGCCTCTTCAAGTGAGATCAGGGAAGTGTTGGGAATGTTTGAAAAGGTGACCGCATTCTTAGAAAAACATCACCCTGATCAAGCAGTGACAACCTGGTGTGTGAACATGTTTAATGACAATTTGCTGTCTCGTTTTAGGGACATCCTAAAACAAAGACAAAAGCAATTGTCAATAGAAAAGTTCTTTCCAAAAGTAGAGAAAAGAAGAGCCAGTGATAGTGAACCACAACCCGGTCCCAGTGGGGTGAAAACCAAGAAGAGAGAGCCTGCCTGACTCAAGAGGTGGATTCTCCTTCACACCATAACCCCTCTTCTCCATCCCACCTCCCCATCATCTCCCTCAAGCCAGCAACTACTCTTCATAATGTAAAGTAAACTTAAACAGTACAACAAAACATTTATAATTACATGTGCAGTATTATATTTACATTA
>WNGS01158637.1:142521-169120 GCA_020271785.1 Procambarus virginalis
TGCTTGTCTTACTAAGAATTCTCTAAAGACACTTGTTTTTCCCTACATTTTAACACTTGTCTGTAGTAAGACATCACATTATCATTTAAAAGGTCAATGCAAACGGCCTGCTACAGCTTTATCTGTGAGTTTTTTCAACAAAACTTGCAGTTCTTCCCATACTTCACACATTTTCTTAATCAAGGAGGGACATCCTCTCTGCCTCTACTCACAGCTATTTTCTTAGGTTGAACCTTATCAATGGCTTTCTTGAGACCCATGGTGAGATATATAATAACAAACTGTATAGTCAATGACCAAAAATCCAACAAAACACTGAAAATCCAGGTGAAGAATTGATGTGGGATAGTCACTGGGCGCGAGACAATGGTAAACTGAGGGGCGGAGGGGCGGAGGGGCGACGATCGCCGATCGACCACGCGCTAGGTCGGCCTGTACGCGTATCAACAAACTCGCGTCCCGAGGTAACCCTCGCGTTCCGAGACATAATTTTCGAGGAAATCCTGCTCGTCTTCCGAAAAACTCGCATACAGGACCTCGCATTCCGAGGTACCACTGTTATATATATAGATATATATAGATATATATATATAATTATATATTATATTATATAATATAATATCTATATATATATATATATCTGTATAAATAAAAATAATAAATTACTGAATAAATAAATAATCATTATGTATTATAATTTAAGCACTATATAATGTTCATCACATTCAATGTGTATAAATCTATGGAATACAAGATTATTATCTTTAAAAATGAAAACAAGTCACCTTAAATCCCAGAGTTCAAGTTCGTATTCCACCAGGTCCAACTTGCCACAGCCTTCCACCACTGTCTGCAAGAAAAGGCAGTCATAATACACATAATGTTTTAGACAAAAATCTATTTCATTCTCCCCATTATTCATCTCAGGCACAGCACCTCACATCTTTAAGGGGATGTCCTTGGTATGGAAGCACCAAGAGCCAAACACTAACTCAGGAGAGGACACTGACTGATATATGTTTTTCAAGTTTTTTTCCTGATTTGGTATCGGGTAAGAATTATATTATCTACAATAATAATTAATTTGATATAACTTAAAAATGCTAGACTATGACAGACTCACACTATATACATTGTACTTGCAACCGAGAGTAAACTGATGGGCAGAATAGATCACCACCCCCATAGTCTTTTACAAACACAGACTCATGACCACATGAACATGGAAACACACCATATTACACAAGTACCACATGTCCTGCTAAATACAAAACATGGAAAATTAATAAAAAGAGACAACAGCTGTCACATTCAATTTCTTTCTTTATTATGCACCCCATACCCATCCCGTGGGCGGTGGTGTAAAGGATACAGAGGCACATAATCGGTTCAGGAACTGAACCCTCTAGTTCGTTTAGCTAAGCAAATAACAATGTTTGACGCTAGTTACAAAATTATCAATGTTGTATACACATGTACACACCCTCATACATACATGTACATATATATATACGTATACACATATACATACACATACATATCTAATCACCCACACAAATACACACATCAAGAATCTTTGTGTCACAAGTGACACAAAGAGGTGTCACAAGTGACACTACAAGAGGCTCACAACAGTCACTATACAAGGCACTTTACATCTATAGTGAGTCACACAGTTACTAGTCTTGCTGCACACCCACCCAACTGGGCGGCAGCTTTACAGTCATGTGCATGCATTACCGACAGTAAGCAAATTTGGATACTTCGCTAAAATTTCGGGCAGCACATCATTGTGAATGAAGTACTTACACATTTCTTGGACACTATTGATGGTGTTATCTCTAAATTCCGCAATTTTTTCACATTCCATTATATAATGACGCAAAGTATGCGAATAGTTCTGCTGACAGAGTTTACATTTAGTCAAATCTACATCAGCAGATGTTACAAACTCCCAGAGGTACTTGTAGCCGAGCCTAAGCCTAGCAGTGGTAACATCTAGAAGTCTGCTAACATTATTGGATGCCCCATAGACGTGCGGTTCTTCATGCATAATAGAATGATGATAGATGGAGTAACTGGTGTGAATTTCACTTTGCCTCAAGCCTCCGAAATTTAGTTGATGTTCCTGGGATATTACTGCCCTCAGGCTGCTGAAAGGCAGTCCAAGTTGGTAATCAATTCCCTCTTTACGAGCAAAAGTCTTGGCTAGCTCATCAGTTCTATCATGCATTCGGAGACCAATATGGGAAGGAATCCACAGGAGACAAACTCTGACTCCATCATTGATTATTTCACTATATCTGTGTCTAGCTTCAGAGATAAGCACGTCACAGTTATGCCTTGGGGAGCTGAGGGCAGTCAAGGATGACAAGGAGTCACTTACAATTAGCGTGTCAACTTTGGATTCATATACGCGCTCTAGTGCAAGGATTATGGCAACCAATTCTGTTTGAAGAGTGGAGGCCCAGTTACTTAGTCTCGCTCCACACTCATGGGAGATGGAACCATCTCTCCCAGTCACAACAACTGCACTTCCAGCTGCACCATAGGACTGATGCAAGGATCCATCAGTGTAAATAATCTGGGAAAGGGAGCGCTCTCTGACTAAAGCATCAATTTGGCTTAAGGCATTGTACTTTGCTTCTTGTCGAAGCAAGGCTTGTTCTTTAATCAGCTTCTTGGGTGGGAAAGGGGGAACAGTAATTTGGAAAGGAGTGATCTCCCATGGGGCAGGAAAGTGTTGTTGTTGTCGCTCTTGGTGGGGGTGATGAAAGTTATACATTCTGAGCACATTGGCAGTTACAGTAATCCATTTGGAGGGATGCTGACCTTCAAGGAAGAAGGCTTGGAGGGCTTCAGTGCAGGGGTTAGGGTGGGTTAGCCTAAGCATCTTGATACCAATTAAAGCATTAATTTCAGTGATACGATCACTTACACATGAAATATTCAGTTCCTTCCTCATGTTTAGTAATTTAGTTGTACGGGGGCATCCGAGGATAATCCTCATGGCTTCGTTTTGCATCTTTTCCAGCCCTCCAAGCATTCTCTCAGGCACTAGAGCAAGCATGGGTGCAGCATAATCAATCAGAGACCTAATATATGAGAGATACATCATTTTGACAATTCTCACATTTGCACCATAGCTTGGATGGTAGCCTGCCACAGCCTTGAGAGCACGGAGCCTCTCTCTACATTGGCGACCCAGTCTGGCTACAACATTGCGGTACAGTGGAACTTCAAGACCAAGGTATTTGTATCTGGTTACATAGTCGAGCAGAGAGCCATCATGCAACTGCATTTTGCGAACGGCCCCACCCCGCCTGGGTGGGCGTCGGTTCAGGATCTTTGTTTTCTCTACTGAGATGACCAAGCCTAGTTCCTGACATGTGTGCAATAGAGTTCAGAACATTTTGGGTGTTGGTATACCCATTGGTGTGGATCAGTATATCATCGTCATAGCTAATGATGTGTTCGCTTGGGCTCCTAGTTACTGAGTTTAGAAGTGCATTGATTAACACATTGAACAGAGTAGGACTGAGGACACCTCCCTGTGGAGTGCCAAGTTCAAAATCTCTCGTTACACTCCTATGCCCTTGGAATAGTACAGATGACTTTCTGTTGGATAGATAGCCTCTTATCCACCGTAAAAGCCATCCTCCAACATTCATTTTAGCAAGCTGTCACACACGTAACATTTGTCAATTATTCATTATTTTTACAATTACTGTACAGTGAAACCTTGGTTTATGAATGCCCCGGATTACGAATTTTTCAGTATATGAAGTCAATTCCCCGTAAAATTTTATTCAGTGTATGGAGTTTACCTCGGAATACGAGTTTTTTTATTCATGTATGGGTCATTGAGCACATGGGTTCTGCTGGGCGCGGGGCAAGGCACGCTCAGTTTACCAGTGAATCCCGCCTAGTGACAACTGCTCTTGAATTCTTTGTGAAAAATTTCATTGTTTTTCTGCTTTTTTTTTTGTTTCTGAATATAAAAGTTCTTATTATATATCACACCATGGATCCCAAGAATGTGCACCATAAGGGAAGAACTGCAAAGTTTTGCTTTAAAGACCTGCCCAGATAAAGCGGTTGCAGGCCATTGCATTACCCTTTTTAATGACACTGATGTTTCACTACAGACAAGTGTTAAAACATCAGGAAAAACAAGTGTCTATAGACAGATTCTTAGTAAGACAAGCAAGCAGTGAGCCACAACCAGGTCCTAGTGGTATGCCTGCAAAACGTAGGAGAGAGTGTACCCCAGAAATATCATCACTGCCTGGTGTTATAATGGAAGGGGACTTTCCTTCCAAACTCTTAACACTTCTCCTCCTCCCCCCCTCCTTCCTCCCCTTCCTCCTCACCAACTTCCATAAGCCAACAAGTCATCAATAAAGCTAAGGCGTAGTAGAAAATATAAGTACTGTAGTATTCTGTATAAAATGTATTTTTTAGTTAATATTTTTGGGTGTACGGAACAGAGTAATTCAATTTGCATTACAGTACTGTACATTATTTTTTATGGGAAAATTTGTTTCGGTTTACGAATTTTCCATTCCAAGAGACGGTGCACGAACCGTCTCTTGGAATAGATTAAATATGTAAACTATGGGTCCACTGTACTCTTAATATAATTTGTAGTATTATTTTTAGTTAAGATAAGCATTATACTGTATTTGTTATTTAACCATAAAATCTACCATTTCTACTCCCTGTCCAGAACACTCTTCAGTCAACCTGTCCTCTTAAAAAGAACGTCGCATTTGGCCGTTTGCCCGTATGGTTGAATTTGGACGTAATTTGAAAATGAAAAAAATATGAAAATAAATTTAGGATTTTTTTTTTCAACAACAGTAAGTTAAGGGTCCTCTGATAGGTTAGGTGGGCAGGAAATTCTCATAAAGTTTCAAAACGTTATGAAAAACATTAATTTAAAGTGTCCTCTCATAACCTCTGCGCGTACGCCGGACGACTTAAATAGAAAACGGAACAGAACGTCACTTTTGTGAGTCTATTTCATTTCAAATTACGTCCAAATTTATCCATATCGCGCATACGAGCCAAAAGTGACGTTCTTTTTAAGAGGACGGGTTGCTTCAGTGGTGCGCCTCAACTGAAAGGCAATTATTAATCAAAGGCATGGTTAAAAACACCTATAGCCAAATTCATGAGATATTCACCACCTACAGTGGATTCCTATTTCACCGAAACTTGGATCAATGAATAATCAAATGAAACTGGAGAATTTTAATCCAGAAAATGACTGGATGCAACAGAAATGTTATCCAGACAATCAGTTGCACTAATATAAACATAACAACTGTCATTGTAGGTCATGAAGACTAGTGAAGACTAGCAATGATTGAATAGAGAATAGTTGCATCAGTATGGTCCAAAACCTGTAATTTTGTACAGAACAGTACTGTATTAGCAAAGTTTCTCTTGAAACACATTTACACATTTCCCTCATTCATTAGCAATGACTTGTCATTATAAAAATAGCAACAACTACAACACAAATCTCCATTTGCAATTGAAATTCATATAGGCCACAGCAGCAACACCAAGAGGAGTAACCAGTGACAGCAGCAGTCACAAGTTACAGTAAACTTCAATACTAGTAGAAGCCTGCAATGACTGAAGAAGCTCGCAACAGCAGCAAGGCCTACAATGACAGCAGAAGCCTACAGTGGTAGAAGAAGGTACAAATAAGGGTAGGAGCCAGCAATAATGAAAGAGGCCACCAGAAACAGTAGGAGCCACCAATGACAACAAGAACCACTAACAACAGCAGGAGTCACCTGCAGTAAGAACAGGAGTCACCAGTGAGAGCATGATTTGCCAGCAACCACGAGAGCAACCAATAAATGTAGGAACAACCAATGATAGCAGGAGCTACCAATGACAGCAAGAAACATTTGTGATAGCAGAAGTCATGTACCAACGATTGTAGGAGCCACAAATAACAGTTCTAGCCACACATGCAGGCAGGAACAATCACAGTAGCAGGAAGCCACCAGAAGTGGGCACCACTGCTAAGACGCTACTCCTGGGCTAGCCAATGTTTATACTCTTTACCTGCTTTGCTTACCTGACACACCCCAGCAGAGGGGCAAACTCGGCTCGGCTTATTTATATTATTGTAACCCACAAGTCATGTACAAGAATCCTCGGGTCTTTATAATACTATAACCTCACAATGCCCTGGGTCTTGTGAGGTTATGGTATTGTGGGGATACAACTCCACAAGTAGTATACAGTAAAATAATGCAGTGTTTGTTCTTGTAGTAGCACAACCTTATAAGTCACAAACACACAGCCTTGGGTTCTTATACTGTATTACCATAACCCCTTATACAAGAACATAGCATATAAACATAAGAATTAAGGAAACTGCATAAGGCCTATTATAGTAGCCCCATATGAGGTAGCATCTATTTATACCCACTCAAACTCTTTCATATACAGCATACATATATCTAACCTACACATGAAATAAAAGTCTACAAACTTTTATAATTTGCTTGTAGTCTCCAAACTATAAGCTTGACCGTTTCATGTTACACGTGAAACAATCGAGATCTCATACCTATTATCCCTTAAACTGCGCAAAACGTCATATGATGTGTGACATTGAAGGGAGTATAATTAAAAAAAATATTTGAATTATGTAAAAATTACTTAACACTATTGCGCGCCTGGCATGTGGGCCACCAACTTTAAGGTCACACCCCCGGCGTGTGGGCGAGCGTGTGGGCAAGCGCGCGGCGACACTGAAATGTGTATACTTGTTTCATTTTCTCACCTTAATTCTTGTGTTACATTGTTCATTTTGGTATCATTGTGTTCACAATAGAATTCCCTACAGGTGTATATGCATATAATGTCCAAAAGCCTGGCGTGACTCCCCGCAGGAAAGCCTAAAGTTACCCATAAACGAGCACCAATTGGGACACCACCTAATGTGTATACTCGTTCAGTTTGATAACATCAATTTTCATGTTACGTCTTTCATTTTGATATCAAATTGTCGCAATAAAAAGGTGCATATTTTAAAACTAGTCCCATAATAATAGAGCAATAACTGGAATTTTAACAAATATTTATTTTTGGACACTCATCATCAAAAAATTATTTATATCTTTCCAGTGTTCTGACATAAATTTTTTTGTTACATCTTTCATTTTGGTATCAAATTGTTCACAATGTAAAGTCCCGCATTTTGAAACTAGTCCCAAAATAATAGCACAATAAATAGAATTTTAAAAAATATTTTAAAATTTTGACCAAAAAAGTATTTATAATCTTTCAAGTGTTCTGACATCAAGTTTTGTGTTACATCTTTCATTTTGGTATCAAATTGTGCGCACTCTAAGGGCACTTATTTTGAATTTATCCAGAGGTCGATCGGATAAAAAATTAATTTTATACAAATATTTTTGGAGTGGACGCGAGTCCTGTCCTCGGCTAGGACTCGAGAGAAAAAAAGTGGACATGATCGGTGTCCAAAGCGAGCGATAGTGTTAAAAATGTTAAACAAATCTCCACTTATTGGCTTCAGCTTCGTGAAACTTTCATCAAAATATTTTCAGAAACTGATTTTAGACGAATATTTAACCACTTAACTGCGCCAACCGAGTATTCTCGGTCGGCGGGAAACTGCGCCAACCGAGAAAACTCTCTTTAATTTTTCGGTACCAATTCTAAATGTGTACGAGGTTGGTTGTGTACGAAATGGGCTCTTAGGATCTGCAGTGTGAGGCAGCCATCTTGGAAAAAATTCCCAGAATGCCCTAGGGCTGCTGGTTGGGTTAATACTGAATAAGCAACCATGGGTGTCGCACGCGCCTCTGGCACCCAAACACCTGTCTGACGCGGTGTTGAAAGATAACGCTCTGTTGGTGAAATTCAAACCTTATTGTTTGAAGAACATAAGGGTCATAATATTGGTAATAATGGTGAAGCTAGGCACAATAAGGACCTAACACAAAGGTCGGATCCAAGTGATACAGCACCTATGAGGACGATACAGTGAGCGTATCCAGTTGTAGCTCTTAGCGTCACCCTTGCAATCCTATGCTATCTCCAATTTATTTAGATGATACATAAATTAATCGTTTTCTGCGTTCAGTGATGATGCATCTGATACAAGTAGCATAGATGAACAGTGTTAGCGGCTTCCACGGTGGTGTTTTCCATAGATATTTTAAAAAATACCTGAATCTCTTCCTGACGGACACTCTTTGAGGCTAGCTGAATTTCTTTCTGACTGACGGACTCTTTGAGGCAAGTTGAATCTCTTCCTGTGTGGGACAATACAAAGCGATAAGACTATCTTACAAATTGATCTTTTCCTATAATCTTTTCAATACTACCTTATGCTTTACAAGCTTGGCTACATACAACCTACAAGTACTAAAGCCAAGGGTGTATGTGAGTGCATTATTTGCAAGCACACAGAATGAAGAAACAGGAAGCGAAAATTTATCTGTACCTGATGCACTGAGAGCGAAGTCGTGCTGTGTACCATGGACTACTTCGTCGATTATTCACTTCTGAATTATTGAGTGTGTAATACAGTGTGTTACTGTGTAAATAGTGTGTGAAACTGTACATATTGTAATTTTAGTGAATTTTTAACAGGTAATATTGCGACAATAAACATTTATTATGGACACATTACTAACACATGTATCACAGTTCCATGGAACATTATGAACGTTCTACTGTATACATATTGTAAAGGACACAAATATACATCATATACGATAAAAAATAAATAAAACTGCATTTGAAATACATAAAACAAATAATTGAAAATATATTTGTGGCAACACCCGGTGCTTGAATGGCCCGCGTGACCATGTCTGGGCCATTCACGCATGGGCGACCAGGCCCTGATGACATCACAGCACACCTTGTCCATGTCCCCACAGCCAAGTAAATGGAATTTGGTATTTATTTTTACATAGACATGTTCAGGGAAGGGAATATATAATTTTACAAGAAAAAAGAATTTTGGGGGAACACTTAATTTCATGCGCACCGGGGGAATTTCACAATAAACTCGGCGCAGCACGGTGGTTAAACAAAAAGGAAAGTTTTGTTGTTAAAGAGAACAGCTCCTATTAACTGGAACTGATGGATAATGCAATAATAAAGAGATGCAAGCACCTGTCCGATGCACAAAGAAGAAGAATAGTAGTAAGAAGTGTCCACAAAGTGGATATGCAGCTGGTGCCTTTATAGCATTGCTGAGTAATACATAATAACACAAATAATAATAAGTAATTATGTTGTTATGCTCTATTTTGTTATATATCATATAAATACATTGTCCAATATTATTATCAGTTACTTTCAACATTGTCCAAAAAATATTTTTTTTAGGGATTTTTTTTTTTTTAGGATTTTAGGTTTTCCCTCCTTTGTTTATTATTTGAATTTGTTTTAACCTTTACATCCTGGAGAATCCATACTCGTCCCTAACTATGTGAAGCCAGAATTAAATTGGTCAACATATAAATCAGTTACAACTCTCAGAACTTGGGACTTTGAATTTTTTTTGGCCGATTTTTTCACAGAGTTCAAATTCTATTTTCCTTGTTTCTTTAAATTGTTTTGATGATTAGGGACCAGATTAGGGCTTTTTTACTTATACAGTGGCACCTCGACTTATGATTGCCCCTACTTACAATAATTTCGAGTTACGATGTAAATTTCATCGAAAAATGCGACTCGACATCCGATGGTGTCGTTGACTTACGATATTTGTTGGTACACGTTCAGGTCGACCAAGCACATGGTTCCCGGTCACGTGGCCGACCTGCCTCAGTTTACTACAGCTACCGCTTAGTGACGATCGCGCCTATAAGAAATTTCGCTTCTGTGGTGGTTTTTTGCATTTTGAACATTAAAGTAATTATTATACAGTATATCACGCCATGAGTCCCAGGAAAGTCAGTGGTAAGGCTCAACATATGAGATCCCATGTAAGGTTGACCATAGAGCAGAAACAAGAGATCATTCATAAATATGAAGATGGTGTGCGGGTTGTTGAACTGGCTAGGCAGTACAACAAATCTCAGTCAACGATATCCACCATACTGGCTAAGAAAGAGGACATTATGGGTGCTAAAGTGATGCATCATTACAGAAAAATGTTAAAACGAAGGGAAAAACAAATGTCTCCTGACAAATTTGTAGCGAGACAAACAAGCACTGAACCACAACCAGGTTATAGTGGTATTCACGCAAAACGTAGGAAAGAGAGTACCCCAGAGAAAACATCACTGCCTGATGTGGTAATGGAAGGGAACTCCCCTTCCAAACAGTAACAACTCTCCTCCTCCTCCCTCATCACCATCTTCCATATGCCATCAAGAGCCCTCCATAAAGGTAAGATAAACTTAGGTACTGTATTGTAGTTAGAAAAAAACATTGTATTCAGAATAAAATGTATTTGTATGTTAATATTTTGGAGGGTGGAGAACGGATTAATTCAAATCCCTTTATTTCTTATGGAAAAAATCGCTTCGACTTACGATCCGTCTCTGGGAACGGATTAGCATCGTAAGTCGAGGCCCCATTGTATAAAGTACAGTATACCCTAAATATATTCCCTAAATCATTATAATTATTATAATTATTCCCATATTTTTTTTTTTGGGGGGGGGTTTTACTTCATTTCTACACACATTGACCTACAACTTTCACATACTTGAGTTTGAATGCCAAACAATGTTTATTACAACATACAAGTAAATTCATGAATTAAAACTGCCTTATTCATTGTCAATAACTTCAACTTCAATTATATCTATAACTAGAATTTCAACTTGCTTCAGTATCCAAAAATCTAGTTTCTGACCGATTCTCACCATTTTTACATATAGTGTGCACAGCTGTCTGTTCTACAATCCCAATTGAATTGATTTTTCATAAACTCTAAATGTTTGGCGTTATAAATTTTTGTTGTCTAAATTTGCTCATATTTCAAATGCCATATTGACAAATTTTTTTTTTTATAGAAAAAAATATATGAAAATGAAGATCATATGCTATTCTGAGAGCATAATAACACTAAATGAACAGTTGATGATATGTTTATATTTTTGCAGCCGATTTCAAAATCTGAAGTTTTCAACATTCAATTTTATAAATATTTTTGATTTTTGTGTTTTTCAAGTTACACTAGTATCATTTAGACAAAGTTGGAGCATTTGTCTAGTAGATTATTCACAAAACATTTGAAAGAGTTTCAGAAAATTTAAAAAACCGAGTTCAATGTCACACATCATATGAGGTTTTGCGCAGTTGAAGGGTTATACTACCCAGTAATCTGTGCCATATATCAACACTGTTTTCAAACCAGCAATTACCAAGGCATTTTCTAAATCTAAACTTACCCACTGTTTCATGTTATATTTTGTGTTATATGTTTAATAACTTATTAATATCCCCTTTCATCCTTTGTACACTTCAACATGTCACCCCTAATGCTTTGCCTTTCTAGAGAATGCTAATTAAGTTTTCTCAATCTCATCATATGTAAGGTTTCTAATTCCTGAGCTTAACTTGGCCATCCTTTGCTGAATGCAGTCAAGTGAATTTATGTCAATTCCATAATATGGAAACCAAAATTGAACTGCATAATCTAAACATGCCTAACTAAAGCAAGATATAGCTGAAGAATATTAATTATTTTATAGCTAAAGCTTCTAAAAATAAATCTAAGTACTGTATCATATATGCCTTATTACAAAATTTATGCATTTATTTTTTTACTTTAAATTCCTACTAATCATGACCCTCATATCTTTTTTGCATTCAGACTTTGCAACCTCAACAATATCCAGGTGATGTCTGGTAACATAGTCAGATTTATTTCCCCATCTAATTGTTGTATTGTCTAGAAATTTGCAAATATCAACAGAGCTGTCTTACTGCATGGGCCTGATGGGCACTTGCCCGGGGCCCCACAAGCATAGGACATGTTCATTATGGAAGCAGAATGTTTAAATATTTAGGTCGTGTTGCAAGCACACTTATATATTATAACCCTACATCCTGGTGAGGGACTATATAATTTAGATATATATTTCCAGGTGAATAACTCTTTCAGCAGAAATGAAACGTAATGTTTTGGGGAGCATACAAGAGAAAGAGAGCTGCAGAGAAAAAGGAGAAAATAGGAAAACTTCAAAAATTAACATCGTGGCTCAACACAGGTGCAACGACAGCCACTCATACCATTCCATCAGATATAGCATCCACATCAGCATCCACTCCTGCAATGTCAGCCATTATTACTGTTCCTTCAGATATAGCATCCATATCTACATCCATTCCTGCAAACAATCATCCAGTTTAGCAGACATATCATCATTGCCCATTGCTGCTGCTGGTGACATTTTACAAGAGGAAATACCCAAATCTGTAACAGTTAAGGAGTTTGCAAACTAAGAGACAGATCTGCAGCTATGGAACATTAATGATACTAACACAATAGATTACTGGATTCGTAGTGGGCCCTCATCATAGTCAGAATCATGATACTGTAGCAACTTTTCAAACTAATGCAGAGTGTATAAAACAGCTTGAGCAGAGAATATGAAGGCTAGGTATTTATCAAACAATGTGTTCAAATGTGAACTGCAGAATGGCGAGTATGTAAAACATGAATGGCTACTCTATTCACCATCCCAAGGTCATTTGTACTGCTTTGTATGTTGCCTATTGTCAAAGAAAGAATCTTCCTTTGCTACATTGGGGTTCAAAGACTGGAAGCACAGCAATGTTATTGTAGAACATGAAAATCGAGAGGAACATCAAAAGTGCATGACAGCATATTTGATAAGGCATAAAGAAACTTGAAGTGTAGATTCTTTATTACTTGAGCAACATCGCTCAGAGCAGGAATATTAGTGTAAGTGTTGACACATGTGGTTTCTGTAATTTACTTTCTTGCCTCTTAGAGGTTTGTCATTTCATGGAGTAAATCAGATTATTGGGTCAGCAAAAAATGGCAACTATTTAGGTATACCAGGGCTGCTGAGTGAATATGACCCTTTCTTGGAAGAACATCTCAAAATGTATGAAAATCCTGGAAAAGGGACTCTGGTCATATTTATCTGCAAATATTTGTGATTAATTTATTGTATTAATGGTTATTAACTGCATTAATGGTATTAATGGATGTAGGGTATAATAATTTATTGTACAACAGCTTCTTTGTACTACAGTATTTTTAACAAAGTAAAAAAAAAAAAGTCAAAGTATTATTCAATAAGTGTAGATTCCACTCCAAACATCTCACACACAGATCAAATGGCATTTACTGTCTGATATATTAAAGGCTGTGAGCCTGTGGAATGTTTCTTGATGTTCATCCCCATCTTTACTCATGGAGCAAAGTATCTAATACTGTTGTGGATTTTCTTAATAAGAACAAATTTCCACTATCTAACTGCCGTAGTCAGTCATATGATAATGCCTCAAATATGTCTGGACAATATACTGGATTGCAAGCACAGATTCATCAACTCAATAAGTTTGCCATCTATGTTCCCTGTGCTGGACATGGCCTGAACTTAGTGGGAGTAAAAGCAGCAGAGTGTTGTCTACAACACTCTGCTGCTTTGTTGTCTGTCAAATTCTTTGACTTTGTTCAGCATCTGTATTCATTTTTTTGCTGGTTCTGCTCATCGCTGGAATGTATTGACATCATCTTTAGGAAAAGATTTTGTAGTCAAGTGTCTGTCTGACACACGATGGTCAACACGTTTTGATGCTGTTCATGCTCTATATGGGGGTTTCAAGAAAATAAAACATGCACTAGATTCTCTATTAGCCGACAATGAGTAGCAAGTGAATACAAGGCGAGAGGCAGAAGGATTAAGCAAAAACAATGGAAAACCTGGAAACAATCTTTCTCACAAATCTTTGGAATGACATGCTAGAAGGAATGAACAAAACAAACAAGGTCCTGCAATTGAAGGATGTGAACATCCTTGTTGCAATGAACCTTCTTGAGTCTATGAAAACCTATCTTCAGGAGACTAGAGACAAATTTAGTGAATATGAATTCAAAGCCAGGAGTATATATGTCCTGCTACAGATTACAGTGATGGGAAAAATGGAAACGAAAACGGTGTGCGTCTTAGTAGATATGATGGATCAGCACTTCTCATTAAAACCAAAAAATTCAAGGTGGAAACTTTCTTACCTATTCTGAACACTCTAATCTTTAAACTGACAAAATGAGCAGAGGCTTGTTGACAGATCGGAAATCTGTTTTCGTTCTTCAGTGAATTGAAAACCATTGCTTCTGATGCACTAAAGAAAAATTTTGAGCCTCTAGCTAATATGTATCACAAAGACCTAAATTATGATGACCTTTTAAATGAATGTGAGCATCTCAAGCACTATATGACTCTTGGTGAAAATTGTGAGACTCTCCCTGCACTGTACAAAAAAATAATTTTGGACAATTTGAAAGCTGTATTCCCAAAGTTAAATTGCATTCATGTTCATGTGCATGATGATGACCAACTGTACAGGAGAACGTTCTTTTTCAAGATTGAAATTTATTAAAAATCTGCTTCATAGCACAATGGGGCAGCATCATTTGAACTGGCTTTCACTCATGTGCATGGAAAATGACATCCTGAAGACCACTGACTTCAAGCCAATAATAAAGCAATTCTCTGAAAAGAAATCCCGCAAATACTTGTTATCATAAGAAGTTTGTGGTAATTTCATACTGTGCCATTTAATCTGTGGAGCTTACCAAGTATTATTGTGTTCTTCAAGCCTTGTGTACTGTTCAAATGATTATTGTGTTGATTAAAAACATGCTGTAGAGCAGCAACTAATGTTTTAACACCAGTTTTGTTTAAAATAAAAACTCACACTTGTGTATATGTGAAATTTATGTAAGGAATTTACACCAAGTCTTTCGCACTCTCCTGAGTGCTTTATCAAGGTCTGAGTGTGTGATTAGGATGAGATTTACATCTCAACGTCTAATGAGGCTGCTCTCGTTGTTTTATGTTGTTTTAGATTCAGCTACTCGGAACAAAAATTTCCAAGTAGCACGGGCTATGGTGAGCCTCTAGTGGACTTACATGGCACAGGTGTGGGGCTATAACTCTGTGAGCTGTTATCCTGCGTCCAGTCCTCTTATTCTTCTTCTTGACGGCCTAACCATGTCACCTCTAATCCCGACTGGCAATGTACTTGCGGTAATGCTTCCACAGAAATATGATCATGTGGTCATATGATCATCATTCCTTACACAAATTTCACATACTGTATACACAAGTGTGGGATTTTATCCTATGTTACTATGTCTGTTAGAAGACATTACCATCACTGATCAGTTTTATTGGTGCCAATAAAATAAATATATGTTTAATATTATCGACCATTTCTTTTTTATTCCTTCCTTTCTGTTTTATTTTATTCCTAGTGGTTGTCGTACAGGCCCCAGCACACTGGTTTGCCCAGGGACCCATAATGCTGTTAAGACGGCCCTGAATATTAGTGACCAATCCGGAATCTAAATCATTTATATACAGTATAGTATATGGTAAACAGCAGAGGTCCCAGTACAGACTTGAGGCACCACACTTACGAAAATTTCCTTGTTATAAGCATGTCCTTATGAACCTTAAGACAGCAACCCCAATACCATTTGAGACAATCTTTCTAATCAGTCTCATGTGGCACAGTATCAAAGGCTTTGCTAATTCAAGGTACACAATGTCACAATCCTTCCCACTGCCAACTGCCTCAAACATGATGGAATGGCATGGAAGCTCATTTATGAAGCATGAGCGCCCTTTGTAAAGCACATTGTGATTCATTTAGCAATTATGTTTTCCCAGAGAAATAGGGGAATTGCTTGTGATTATCAATTCAAGCAATTCTCTCACAACGAACGTCAAGCTAATTGGACGATAGTTCGATGCAAGTGATTTATCTGCCTTCTTAAAGATTAGTACATTTGCAACTCTCCATCATTCCGGTAATTTGTTAGGGGTCTTTTATTATTATTTAAAAAAAAACGCCCAAGTCTTGCTAGCTAAGATGGATTAGAAAACAATGTGTCAGAGTTACCTGGCTCTTGGTGGTGCTGGGGAGCCCAGGCTTGTCTTTGGTGGCAACAAGAGTGTACTTCATCCTGCACACAACCACAAGTTATTTTGACCAAGACTCAGCGACCCTCAGACTTGCCCCGCCAGCTGTGTTTACAAGCTCGGTGTTGCCACACACACACACACACGCACGTGTCTCTTATATATCTCCAACGTTATCACAAGGTAAAGCAACTCTTCATAACTAGCTTATTACCTGACAATGTACGCAATTACATTTGAAAGCAAATTCATATGGAGTAATTATTTCGCAAAGTCTGAAAATTGATGAAATGTAAAAAAAAATCTCAATGTGGCACCAGAAGATACAAAGAATTCCACGATTCTTGGATGACTTTGACTTCCTCTTCAGTATAGACGAGAATGTCAGCCTTACCGAGGCTCTAAGACTTCATAGTTTCATGTTATGTTAATACTGTATATATATGTGTGTTTTAGTTATTTTGTTGCATTGGATATATTGAATAAATCTTACAGTAATATCTGAACATATGTCACAACACGCATGACATATACAGTAATATTAATGAAAATAATATTAATAAAAATAATGTTATTTAAAATATATAATTTAGTTATGTTACACTATACACACAGGGTACAATATCTAATACAATTATATTATATTCGTTTTGTCGGGGGACAGGCAGTTTAGTTTAGTTCATTTATTATGCACCCCATACCCATCTTGTGGGCGGTAGTGGAAAGGGTTACAGAGGCACATAATGGGCTCAGGGACTGAACCCCACAATTCATTTAGCTAAGCAAGTTACAATCTTGATGAGCTAGTTACAAAATTCAATATAAGTCGTCACATCAACAATGGGTTCGAGATCGACCTCAAGTACAGGTTCTAAATTAAGCAACTGACATATATGTGGAGAGATAGTGTCAAAATTTATATGTTTGTCCTGCACACCGCCCCCCATCCAGTGGGCAGCGGTGGATAGGTTACAATCACTCAGTTACTACCTACAGTTAGCAAACTGGGGATATTTGGCTAAAATTTCTGGTAGCAGATCATTTTGAATGAAATATTTACACATCGCTGGAACATTGGTTATAGAATTGTCTCTAAATTCACGTATCTTTTCGCACTCCATCACATAGTGACGGAGGGTGTGCGAATAATTTTGTTGACACAGTTTACATTTGGTCAGGTCTACATCGGCAGATAATGAGAATTCCCAGAGATACTTGTAACCGAGTCTAAGCCGAGCAGCAGTAACATCTAGAAGTCTGCTGATTTTATTGGATGATCCATAGATGTGTGGCTCCTCTTGCATGATAGTATGATGATAGATGGAATTACTGGTGTCAATTTCACTTTGCCTCAGATCTACAAGATCTTGTTGAAGTTCTCGGTGTACTGCTGCTCTCAGATTGCTCATTGACAATCCAAGGTTACACTCAACGGCTCCTTTAAAGGCAGATTCTTTGGCTAACTTATCAGCTCTATCATGCATTCGGAGGCCAACATGAGATGGAGACCACATGAAATGGACTCTGTTACCATCCTTAATAATTTTGTTGTATTTGTGTCTAGCTTCGGACACGAGCATGTTACAGTTATGTCTTAAAGAGTTGAGAGCATTTAAGGATGATAAGGAGTCACTTACAATTAATGTATCAAGTTTGGAGACTTGTACACATTTCAGTGCAAGGATCAAGGCAAATAGTTCGGTCTGAAGGGTAGAGGCCCAATTGTTTATACGGACTCCCCACTCAAAGTACAAGCCATCGCCCATTGTCAGAACAACTGCACTTCCAGCTGCACCCGTGGTGCGGTGTAGGGAACCATCAGTGTATATGATTTGAGAGAGAGAATGCTCTGTGGACAGAGCATCAATATGGCTTAAGGCGTTGAGCTTTGCCTCAAGACGAAGCTTGGGCTTATCTCTAATTTGCTTCTTGGGTGGAAAGGGAGGGATTAAAACTGGAAAGGGTGTAACCTCCCACGGTGCAGGAAAGTGCCGTTGTTGTTTCTCTTGGTACAAATCATGAACCCCATACATTCTGAGTTGAGTTCCAGTTTTTGTTATCCATTTGGAACAATGCTGATCTTCAATAAAGTAAGTCTGGAGGGCTTCTGTGCAAGGATTAGGATGAGTTAGCCTAAGCATTTTTATACCATTTGACAGTTAATTTCAGTAACACGATCAACAACGCTCAGAATATTAAGTTCCTTTCTCATATTAAGTATCTTTGTGGTACGAGGGCACCCAAGGATTATCCTCAGGGCTTCGTTCTGCAATTTTTCAAGCCCTCCAAGCTTTCTTTCAGGCATCAAAACAAGCAGAGGTGCAGCATAATCCACTAAAGATCTGATGTATGCAAGGTACATCATTTTGACATTCTGACATTGGCACCATAGCCTGAGTGATAACCTGCAACAGCCTTGAGAGCTCGGAGCCTCTCTTTATACTGACGACAGAGTCTGAATACAACAGGACCATACAGTGGCACCTCAAGGCCAAGGTATTTGAATCTGTTTACATAGTCAAGCTGGGAGCCATCAGATAGTTGCATCTTGCGAACAGCTCCTCCTGCCTGGGTGGGCGCCGATTTAGTATCTTTGGGACAGGCAGCCTGTGAATATATACACTTTATAATAATACTATAATAAATAATTCACTGTGTCTAAGAGATAGGAAGCCAGAGTGCATTTATACTTCCTGTATGAGTGGTCAGCGCTCGGAATTCGTAGTCCTAGGGACCTGAGATCAATCCCCGGCGATGGCGGAAACAAATGGGCAGAGTTTCTTTCACCCTAATGCTCCTGTTACCTAGCAGTAAATAGGTACCTGGGAGATAGTCAGCTGCCACGGGCTGCTTCCTGGGGTGTTGCATGTGTGTGTGTGGTGTGGAAAAAAATAGTAGTTAGTAACAGTTGATTGACAGTTGAGAGGCGGGCTGAAAGAGCAGAGCTCAACCCCCGCTCCGCAAGCACAACTAGGTGAATACAGCCTCGAAGAAGGAAATAGAGAGTGTTCAGAGAAGATCTTGTGGATTCTCACTGAACATTTAATCTTTTCTTCTCCTACCACCCCTATTATTTTTTTTATATTTTTTGTTTATTTTATTTTATTGCAATGTTACAATTTGCAAAAAAACAAACACATTTATATATAGATACATATATACATACATATTTTATATCTATACATATATATATATAACAATATAACAATCAGTGTTCGAAGACCTCGTACAGCTCCTCCGAGGTTGGGTGCGTACCCAGGATACAACACGCATTTCCTCTTGTAACACCACTATGCATATGAACTATAAAAATGTACTAAACTAATAATGTAAGACTAAACTAATACTTATCCTGAGTAACACTTCCTATCGGTTGCACTTGGTAACACTGTTATTGAACACTGTAATATGAGCTGACATATGATGGTTACACCCGAACCAAAGGTACACTGCCAACAAGGAATTGCTACACAGGATTAAATAACGCTGCCACCATCTGCCTTGACCATTGAGACTATATCAAGCAACGAGGCAAGAAACATTGCTTGACTTGGAGAGTACTTTCTATAACTGTCATTAATTATGGGATGGTTGTCAGCCCACTATATCCAAAAGGCTAAGAGGATTCAACAATTGACACAGACGGGAAATTTAATAAAAGTTTATTGAGAACAAAAATTATGCTAATCACCACTATAAATCCTACTCTGACACTGGCCAATAGTTAAGAAATTTAGACATGGAACAAAACCTCAGAAATCACACACATATTACCTTATGACCTATGTCTCTCCATCTGGTGGATTCACTCTATCTCTTCCTGGCTGTGAGATGTTCTTCACAGACCCACTCTGGACCCTGGTGTCCGGCACACTCTCCAAACCAAGTCTCTACAGGACCAATATATACACCACAAAAGGGGGGAGGGGGAGATTTGCTGTTGCTACCTACACCAAAAATTCAAGGGGGTCGGGCCACAAACACTTAAGAATTTTCCAATTAAGCTTGTTTGACATTCATTTACCGAGGCTCTAAGACTTCATAGTTTCATGTTATGAAACTCTCACTGTTCAAGAGAGGAATTATTAATTACGTGTGTGACTGACCTCTGACCTGGCTAAAAGGGGGAGATCCTTGGATGTTTACACATAAGAATCTGGGGTCTAATTCCATTGCAATGTTTGACAAGAGTATCATGAAATATTACATACTTGAAACTAGCTGACTTTCCACTTTGTCAATTCCCCTGAGTATTTTATATGTCCCTATCATATCTCCTCTCTCCCTTCTTTTCTCTAGTGTCGTAAGGTTCAGTTCCTTCAGACGCTCTTCATATCCCATCCCTCGTAACTCTGGGACAAGCCTCGTCGCAAAACTCTGAACCTTCTCCAGTTTCCTTATGTGTTTCTTCAGGTGGGGGCTCCATGATGGCGCGGCATACTCTAAGACAGGCCTCACGTAGGCAGTGTAAAGCGCCCTGAAAGCCTCCTCATTTAGGTTTCTGAATGAAGTTCTAATTTTCGCCAGTGTAGAGTACGCTGCTGTCGTTATCCTATTTATATGTGCCTCAGGAGTTAGATTAGGTGTCACATCCACTCCCAGATCTCTTTCTCGAATCGTTACAGGTAGGCTGTTCCCCTTCATTGTGTACTGTCCCTTTGGTCTCCTATCACCTGATCCCATTTCCATAACTTTACATTTACTGGTGTTAAACTCCAGTAGCCATTTCCCTGACCATCTCTGCAACCTGTTTAAGTCCTCTTGGAGGATCCTGTGTGTGTGTGTGTGTGTGTGTGTGTGTGTGTGTGTGTGTGTGTGTGCTCGGGTTGGTGTGGTGCGAGGTGGTAGTTGGTGAGGTGAGCCAGCCTAGCGTGTGCTGACGGCAGTACTTTCAACAAAGAAGCCTTGTTCTGGCTTGCGAGAGTACCCACCATGGCTCGGCCAGCGAGGTGGTTGAGTAGTGATCGAGAGTGGAACCTTTGCAAGGGAGAGTACATCCAACCAGCTCCTCCATCCGGGCGGGTGATTATTTATTTATTTATTTATTTATTTATTTATTTATTTATTTATTTATTTATATACAAGAAGGTACATTGGGAGTGTGAGAATATATAATATGGTAATTACAATCTTGTAAAGCCACTAGTACGCGCAGCGTTTCGGGCAGGTCCTTAATCTAAGAAAATTTTAAGTAGTTAAATACTAGCAAATTTAAAAAAGAAATGATAACAGTTACATGGCAAGAAAAAAAAGATGAGAGAAAATTGTAGGTACAGTATAATAAAGCACATAGGTAGCTAAGATTGATTGCAATGACAGCTTGAATGGTAGTTGACAAAAATTGGTAGGCACAATACAGCATATGGCTAGCACATAAAGGAATGCAGCAATGAACACAATGATAAGGTTGTTTGGGTTAAATACATAAGAATTAGGAGATTGGGTAACACTAGGTACAGAGCAAAAATAAAGTTCAGTGTAGGAAACTAAGAAGATGAAATTAAGTACTTTTTGGTTTTGCTTTTGAATAAGGCAAAAGTTTTACAGTTTTTCAATTCACTAGGGAGTGAGTTCCATAGACTAGGTCCCTTAATTTGCATAGAGTGTTTACACAGATTAAGTTTGACCCTGGGGATATCAAAGAGATATTTATTTCTGGTGTGGTGATAATGGGTCCTATTACATCTGTCCAGAGAGAGTGTCAGAGCATGGTTTGCATTTAAGAACAGGGTTTTGTAAATGTAGTTGACACAAGAGAATGTGTGGAGGGAGTTAATATTTAGCAAGTTTAGGGATTTAAACAAGGGAGCTGAGTGTTGTCTGAAAGCAGAGTTAGTTATTAGTCTGATAGCAGATTTTTGCTGGATGATGATGGGCTTAAGGTAGTTTGCAGTGGTAGACCCCCATGCACAGATACCATAATTAAGATAGGGGTAGATTAGTGCATAATAGAGAGAGAGGAGAGCAGAGTTAGGAACATAATATCTGATTTTGGAGAGTATACCAACTGTCTTAGAGACTTTCTTAGTTATGTGTTGAATGTGGGTGCTGAAGTTGAGTCTCTTGTCTAGGAATAGGCCAAGAAACTTGCCATCATTTTTATTACTGATGTTAATGTTGTCTATCTGTAGCTGAATTAGCATCACCCACCCCTGGGTGAACTTGTTAGTGAGGTAAGAGTGTCAGTAATGCATTGTCTTAACTGGGTGTCTTCGTGTTGACGAGCTAGTGGAGTCTGAACCATTTAGCCATGTATGGTGTGGGCCTGTATGGAGTGGGTGATCCCTCCCCCCCCCCTTTTCAATTTGGTAAATATTGTGTTAAATAATAGAATGTCAAAGTGTTAAATATCAATTGCTGGAAATTGAAATAATTTGAAATATCTTGATTAATAAATTTCTATGTGTAGAATAACAAGCTTGACTTTTGTTTAGTCCTCTTTTTGAATCAATGTCCCCTCAAGTAAGAGTTAAGGCTAGAGATATCTAGATGACACGTGAGAGATAACTAAATTAAGCAGTGTTCCTGTCGCATTGTTTAAGTGGAAGTGTATTTAGATTCAATGACAGGTGGTGGCAGCAAACATTAGAACAGCTTAGAATATCAGTCAGCATAACATCATCATATCATAGATACAATAAAGGTTTTAGTCTACTCTCTCTACACTCTTCTTATTCCTCCTACATCACTCTACTCCTTCTCCTTCATTTTCTCCCTCCTGCCTCCCCTCTCTCCGTTCGCTCCCCGTTTTCTATTCCCACTCGCCTCTCTCTACCTCAGTTCCTGCCTCAACCTCCCCCATATTCTATCCACCCATCCTCCACCCTTCATCCCCTCTCTTCTCCTCCCTCCGCCTCTCTCCTTCCTTTACTTTTTTCTGATTTTCTTCATATCCCCCCCCCCCTGTTACAACACTGTAGGTGGGAGCGATCACTGGGACTCCTGGCAATAAGATTCGTACTGCATCTATGATTGGTTGGCTGGATGAGATGATTTCACACTTTGATGGGTTTAGTGTAAGGCCTAGTTCCTCTCCCTAGATTTCATTAGCTGAGATCTCCTAGCAGGGATTCCTGTGTCCCTGCCAGGGTGCCATCGTCCAGGAACCAGATGTTGAATTCGCTGGACAACCCGCGTGTGACCTCTTCAGCTGCCATGCAGAAAAGGAAAGGGGCAAGTGGGTCTCCCTGCTGGACTCCTTCTGTAGAAACAACTTCATGTTCCCCAAACAACAGTGTCGATTCCCTACTGTACCCTGCTGAGACGAAGGGGAGTAGATAAGGAAAGCTTGTTCGAACTGCTTCCAGTACCACATCCCTTCTTACCTGGTTGAAGGCATTTTTAAAGTCTAATTTAATTAATGACTTATTTTTTGGGGGGTGCTTAATATAGGCTCGTGCTGCATGAGCTGCTGCTTCACAGCCATGGAGGACACCAAAACCTAGTTGATGGGGTCGAAGCATCGTTGCAGCGTCTATGCTAATTTTTCTGACAGCTGCCCTAGCAACAAGGCGCCGAAGTGTGTTACCCACGGTAATGGGTCTGAATCCACCGCCCTTCTTCTTAAGAGCACAAAGGTCTTCTTCTCCGAAGAAGGGTTTAATTGTATCTGGGATCAGGCCAGAGAGGCAGTCGTTGACAAACTTCGTGACCTCTGACAGTAGTGTCTCGGCAACTTCGCCGAGAACTGGGTTTACCATCTCCTTGAGGTGCTGAGGTCTTACTCCAGTGTATCCCCCTGCTGAACCTGGCGGAAATGACATGATGGCTTTGTATACCTCTGACGCTTGGAGTAATAGAGGTCCCTTGTCTAGAACATTTATGTCTCGAGCAGTAGGTTCCCATGATACTCTGGGAGGGTGCTTCTCTCTCAGTGAGTCGGCAGTAAAAGTATTTCTAGGTGCGATTGTTTCTTCACTGGTAAGTAACCTAATTGCCCCTACTGTGTTGCCCTCTTAAATTTTTTTGGTCACTTGTGTTCCTAGCTTAAAATTGTCATTGGAACTCTTGGGTCTGCCACGACGGTTTTTGCGTTGAGGAGGGATGGGGATCAAGTTGTCAGCTCTGGGGAAATTATTTATTGCTCTAGTGGCTAGGCTTGTGACTTGGCTCCTCTTGCAGGTACGCCTAAGCAAATATTGCCAAACAGGAGCAAGTTATGCCATGCTTTGATGGTGGCCGCGGTATTAAGATTTGCAGACCGTTCATTCACTTTCCTGAGCAGGTCTGTATATTTCCCGCTGCAAATGTGCGCGCTGCTTTAGGAATGTGGGGAAGAGTTCTAGTGGTGGATGCTTTGATGGCCCCAGGAGGTCATCTGATGACATAAAGTTTGCTGGGATGTGTGAGGCTGCCGGGGGGACCTGTGGGCCTTCTTTCTCTACAGGGTCCGTCTGCATGAACCCTCACAGCCGTTGTGTTGACGTAGGGTTCCATCGTTTCTAAGGCTGTGAGATTCGTCACAAACCCGACACGTTCCTCTGCGTATGGCTGCACCTCTGGGTGCATGGTCCCCCATGACCGTGTTCTTGGCTGAGAGGTTCCTGGTTAGTTGGGAGAGTCCCCTCCATCCCCCGGGCGAGCTGAGACATTGGCAGGCGTGAGAGGGGTGGACACGGGTGGTGGCAGCAGGGGTGGTTAGCTGTCCGTCGCACTCACCACTCATAATAATAATAATAATAATAATAATAATAATAATAATAATAATAATAATAATAATAATAATAATAATAATAATAATAATAATAATAATATTTTATTTAGGAAAAGTACATACTAAAGGGAGGAGCCTGTGTCACCTGCAGACCACATGAAGGGAGGAGACTGTGTCACCTGAGGACCACATAAAGGGAGGAGACTGTGTCACCTGCAGACCACATGAAGGGAGGAGCCTGTGTCACCTGAGGACCACATAAAGGGAGAGCCTGTGTCACCTGTGGACCACATAAAGGAGGAGACTGTGTCACCTATGGACCACATAAAGGGAGGAGCCTGTGTCACCTGTGGACCACATAAAGGGAGGAGACTGTGTCACCTGAGGACCACATAAAGGGAGGAGACTGTGTCACCTGAGGACCACATAAAGGGAGGAGACTGTGTCACCTGAGGACCACCACATAAAGGGAGGCGACTGTGTCACCTGAGGACCACATAAAGGGAGGAGCCTGTGTCACCTGAGGACCAAATAAAGGGAGGAGCCTGTGTCACCTGAGGACCACATAAAGGGAGGGACTGTGTCACCTGAGGACCAAATAAAGGGAGGACCTGTGTCACCTGAGGAACACATAAAGGGAGGAGACTGTGTCACCTGAGGACCAAATAAAGGGAGGAGACTGTGTCACCTGAGGAACACATAAAGGAGGAGACTGTGTCACCTGAGGACCAAATAAAGGGAGGAGCCTGTGTCACCTGAGGAACACATGAAGGGTGGAGACTGTGTCACCTGAGGACCACATAAAGGGAGGCGACTGTGTCACCTGAGGACCACATAAGGGAGGAGCCTGTGTCACCTGAGGACCACATAAAGGGAGGAGCCTGTGTCACCTGAGGAACACATAAAGGGTGGAGACTGTGTCACCTGTGGACCACATAAAGGGAGGAGACTGTGTCACCTGAGGAACACATAAAGGGAGGAGACTGTGTCACCTGAGAACCACATAAAGGGAGGAGACTGTGTCACCTGAGGACACATAAAGGGAGGAGACTGTGTCACCTGAGGACCACATGAAGGGAGGAGACTGTGTCACCTGAGGACCACATGAAGGGAGGAGACTGTGTCACCTGAGGACCACATAAAGGGAGGAGACTGTGTCACCTGAGGACCACATGAAGGGAGGAGACTGTGTCACCTGTAGACCACATAAAGGGAGGAGCCTGTGCTACGGTTTCCAACTTTAGAATTACTTATAAATAAAGATTGTCAAATATGAAAGAAACTGTTCACGTCTTCTGTGAGACCAAAACCGGAATATTGTAGCGGTTGTATGGTGCCCATATCTCAAGAAGCATATCAATAAACTGGAAAAGGTGCAAGGACATGCAACAAAATGTTTTCTAGAACTCAAAAATAAGAGTTACAAGGAGTGGTAGAGGTGTTTTAAAATGCCTAAGCTAGTAGAAGAAAAAAATATAATATATCAACAGGAATCGACAATTGACTAAGAGGAATTCTTGAAATCTGCAACTTTAGGAACAAGACGTCATAGATTCAATTCAATAAGCAGTTCCCGTGGTGTAGTTGTAAGACTTTCGCTTGCTTTTCGCGAGCCTTTTGTCCTTTGTTCGTATCCTGGCCGGGGAGGATTTCTGGGCGCAAATCCTTAACTGTAGCCTCTGTTTACCCAACAGTAAATGGGTACTTGCTTGTTACACAATTGGCTGGGCGTATTCCGGGGAATATTAAGATTAGTGACCTGCCCGAAACCTATGCGTGCTACAAGAATGGAAGA
>WNGS01158637.1:172146-182431 GCA_020271785.1 Procambarus virginalis
AACAGCTTCTTTGTACTACAGTATTTTTAACAAAGTAAAAAAAAAAAGTCAAAGTATTATTCAATAAGTGTAGATTCCACTCCAAACATCTCACACACAGATCAAATGGCATTTACTGTCTGATATATTAAAGGCTGTGAGCCTGTGGAATGTTTCTTGATGTTCATCCCCATCTTTACTCATGGAGCAAAGTATCTAATACTATTGTGGATTTTCTTAATAAGAACAAATTTCCACTATCTAACTGCCGTAGTCAGTCATACGATAATGCCTCAAATATGTCTGGACAATATACTGGATTGCAAGCACAGATTCATCAACTCAATAAGTTTGCCATCTATGTTCCCTGTGCTGGACATGGCCTGAACTTAGTGGGAGTAAAAGCAGCAGAGTGTTGTCTACAACACTCTGCTGCTTTGTTGTCTGTCAAATTCTTTGACTTTGTTCAGCATCTGTATTCATTTTTTTTTGCTAGTTCTGCTCATCGCTGGAATGTATTGACATCATCTTTAGGAAAAGATTTTGTAGTCAAGTGTCTGTCTGACACACGATGGTCAACACGTTTTGATGCTGTTCATGCTCTATATGGGGGGTTTCAAGAAAATAAAACATGCACTAGATTCTCTATTAGCCGACAATGAGTAGCAAGTGAATACAAGGCGAGAGGCAGAAGGATTAAGCAAAAACAATGGAAAACCTGGAAACAATCTTTCTCACAAATCTTTGGAATGACATGCTAGAAGGAATGAACAAAACAAACAAGGTCCTGCAATTGAAGGATGTGAACATCCTTGTTGCAATGAACCTTCTTGAGTCTATGAAAACCTATCTTCAGGAGACTAGAGACAAATTTAGTGAATATGAATTCAAAGCCAGGAGTATATATGTCCTGCTACAGATTACAGTGATGGGAAAAATGGAAACGAAAACGGTGTGCGTCTTAGTAGATATGATGGATCAGCACTTCTCATTAAAACCAAAAAATTCAAGGTGGAAACTTTCTTACCTATTCTGAACACTGTAATCTTTAAACTGACAAAATGAGCAGAGGCTTGTTGACAGATCGGAAATCTGTTTTCGTTCTTCAGTGAATTGAAAACCATTGCTTCTGATGCACTAAAGAAAAATTTTGAGCCTCTGGCTAATATGTATCACAGAGACCTAAATTATGATGACCTTTTAAATGAATGTGAGCATCTCAAGCACTATATGACTCTTGGTGAAAATTGTGAGACTCTCCCTGCACTGTACAAAAAATAATTTTGGACAATTTGAAAGCTGTATTCCCAAAGTTAAATTGCATTCATGTTCATGTGCATGATGATGACCAACTGTACAGGAGAACGTTCTTTTTCAAGATTGAAATTTATTAAAAATCTGCTTTATAGCACAATGGGGCAGCATCATTTGAACTGGCTTTCACTCATGTGCATGGAAAATGACATCCTGAAGACCACCGACTTCAAGCCAATAATAAAGCAATTCTCTGAAAAGAAATCCCGCAAATACTTGTTATCATAAGAAGTTTGTGGTAATTTCATACTGTGCCATTTAATCTGTGGAGCTTACCAAGTATTATTGTGTTCTTCAAGCCTTGTGTGTTGTTCAAATGATTATTGTGTTGATTAAAAACATGCTGTAGAGCAGCAACTAATGTTTTAACACCAGTTTTGTTTAAAATAAAAACTCACACTTGTGTATATGTGAAATTTATGTAAGGAATTTACACCAAGTCTTTTGCACTCTCCTGAGTGCTTTATCAAAGTCTGAGTGTGTGATTAGGATGAGATTTACATCTCAACGTCTAATGAGGCTGCTTCTTGTTGTTTTAGATTCAGCTACTCGGAACAAAAATTTCCAAGTAGCACGGGCTATGGTGAGCCCTAGTGGACTTACATGGCACAGGTGTGGGGCTATAACTCTGTGAGCTGTTATCCTGCATCCAGTCCTCTTATTCTTCTTCTTGACGGCCTAACCATGTCACCTCTAATATCGACTGGCAATGTACTTGCGGTAATGCCTTCCACAGAAATATGATCATGTGGTCATATGATCATCATTCCTTACACAAATTTCACATACTGTATACACAAGTGTGGGATTTTATCCTATGTTACTATGTCTGTTAGAAGACATTACCATTACTAATCAGTTTTATTGGTGCCAATAAAATAAATATATGTTTAATATTATCGACCATTTCTTTTTTATTCCTTCCTTTCTGTTTTATTTTATTCCTAGTGGTTGTCGTACAGGCCCCAGCACACTGGTTTGCCCAGGGACCCATAATGCTGTTAAGACGGCCCTGAATATTAGTGATCAATCCGGAATCTAAATCATTTATATACAGTATAGTATATGGTAAACAGCAGAGGTCCCAGTACAGACTTGAGGCATCACACTTACGAAAGTTTCCTTGTTATAAGCATGTCCTTATGAACCTTAAGACAGCAACCCCAATACCATTTGAGACAATCTTTCTAATCAGTCTCATGTATTCACCTAGTTGTGTTTTGCGGGGTTGAGCTTTGCTCTTTCGGCCCGCCTCTCAACTGTCAATCAACTGTTTGCTAACTACTTTTTTTTTTTTTTTTTTTCTCACACCACACACACCCCATGAAGCAGCCCGTAACAGTTGACTAACTCCCAGGTACCTATTTTACTGCTTGGTAACAGGGGCATTTAGGGTGAAAGAAACTTTGCCCAGTTGTTTCTGCCTCGTGCAGGAATCGAACCCGCGCCACAGAATTACAAGTCCTGCGCGCTATCCACCAGGCTACGACGCCCCTATTGTTATATACTAATCATGTGGCACAGTATCAAAGGCTTTGCTAATTCAAGGTACACAATGTCACAATCCTTCCCACTGCCAACTGCCTCAAACATGATGGAATGGCATGGAAGCTAATTTGTGAATCATGAGCACCCTTTGTAAAGCACATTGTGATTCATTTAGCAATTATGTTTTCCCAGAGGAGTAGGGGAATTGCTTGTGATTATCAGTTCAAGCAATTCTCTCACAACGAACGTCAAGCTAATTGGACGATAGTTCGATGCAAGTGATTTATCTGCCTTCTTAAAGATTAATACATTTGCAACTCTCCATCATTCTGGTAATTTGTTAGGGGTCTTTTATTATTATTTAAAAAAACCGCCCAAGTCTTGCTAGCTAAGATGGATTAGAAAACAATGTGTCAGAGTTACCTGGCTCTTGGTGGTGCTGGGGAGCCCAGGCTTGTCTTTGGTGGCAACAAGAGTGTACTTCATCCTGCACACAACCACAAGTTATTTTTGACCAAGACTCAGCGACCCTCAGACTTGCCCCGCCAGCTGTGTTTACAAGCTCGGTGTTGCCACACACACACACACACACGCACGTGTCTCTTATATATCTCCAACGTTATCACAAGGTAAAGCAACTCTTCATAACTAGCTTATTACCTGACAATGTACGCAATTACATTTGAAAGCAAATTCATATGGAGTAATTATTTCGCAAAGTCTGAAAATTGATGAAATATAAAAAAAAATCTCAATGTGGCACCAGATGATACAAAGAATTCCACGATTCTTGGATGACTTTGACTTCCTCTTCAGTATAGACGAGAATGTCAGCCTTACCGAGGCTCTAAGACTTCATAGTTTCATGTTATGTTAATACTGTACATATATATGTGTTTTAGTTATTTTGTTGCATTGGATATATTGAATAAATCTTATAGTAATATCTGAACATATGTCACAACACGCATGACATATACAGTAATATTAATGAAAATAATATTATATAAATAATGTTATTTAAAATATATAATTTAGTTATGTTACACTATACACACAGGGTACAATATCTAATACAATTATAATATATTCGTTTTGTCGGGGGACAGGCAGCCTGTGAATATATACACTTTATAATAATACTATAATAAATAATTCACTGTGTCTAAGAGACAGGAAGCCAGAGTGTATTTATACTTCCTGTATGAGTGGTCAGCGCTCGGAATTTGTAGTCCTAGGGACCTGAGATCAATCCCCGGCGATGGCGGAAACAAATGGGCAGAGTTTCTTTCACCCTAATGCTCCTGTTACCTAGCAGTAAATAGGTACCTGGGAGATAGTCAGTTGTCACGGGCTGCTTCCTGGGGTGTATGTGTGTGTGTGGTGTGGAAAAAAAATAGTAGTTAGTAACAGTTGNTAGAGGGATAGAATCCCTAAATCAGTCCCTAAATCCCTAAATCAGCAATCCCTAAATCAGCATTCTCCGTGTTGTAGTGGTAAGACACTCACCTGGGCGTTCCGCGAGCGCTATGTCATGGGTTCGTATCCTGGCGGGGAGGATTTACTGGGCGCAATTCCTTAACTGTAGCCTCTGTTTAACGCAACAGTAAAATGTTGTACTTGGATGAAAAAACGATTCTTCGCGGGTGGGGATCGTATTCCAGGGACCTGCCGAAACGCTACGCGTATTAGTGGCTGTACAAGAATGTACACTCTTGTATATATCTCAAAAAAAAAAAAAAAAAAAAAATCAGAAGATAGTAAATACAGAATATGCAGTCATATTCAATGAGACATGTTTAAAAAAAAACATGCTGCCATTAACAGCAATATATAATATATAATATAATATATATATTATTATATATATGCTGTTTAATATATACTTATATATATTATATATATATATAGATATATATATATATATATAACTATATATATATATATATAATATGTATGGTATGTACAGGGACGCCTTAAACCACTTGACCATCACGACCGGACATAAGGAAGTGATAGCCGAGGCTATTTGAACCACTTCCCCGCCGGCACTCGGATGGTAATCTTGGGCATAGCATTTTATCAAATCACCTCATTTTTGGGGGCAACACGTGAGGAACACAAATGCGAACAAGCCTGAATGGTTCCCAGGACTATATGCAACTGAAAACTCTATGCCCAAGATTACCATCTGAGTGCCGGCGGGGAAGTGGTTCAAATAGCTTCGGCTATCACTCCTTATGTCCGTCGTGATGGTCAAGCGGATTAAGGCGTCCCTGTACATACCTGTTGCGTTGCTCCTGGCAGTATGGGTTCGAGTCACTTCTGGGGTGTGAGTTTTCAGTTGCATATAGTCCTGGGGACCATTCAGGCATGTTCGCATTTGTGTTCCTCACGTGTTGCCCCAAAAATGAGGTGATTTGATAAAATGCTATACCCAAGATTACCATCCAAGTGCCGGCGGGGAAGTGGTTCATATAGCCTCGGCTATCACTTCCTTATGTCCGGTCGTGATGGTCAAGTGGTTTAAGGCGTCCCTGTACATACCAGTTGCGTTGCTCCTGGGAGTATGGGTTCGAGTCACTTCTGGGGTGTGAGTTTTCAGTTGTATCTAGTCCTGGGGACCATTCAGGCTTGTTTGCATTTGTGTTCCTCACGTGTTGCCCCAAAAAATGAGGTGATTTGATAAAATGCTATGCCCAAGAATACCATCCGGGTGCCGGCGGGGAAGTGGTTCATATAGCCTCGGCTATCACTTCCTTATGTCCGATCGTGATGGTCAAGTGGTTTAAGGCGTCCCTGTACATACCAGTTGCGTTGCTCCTGGGAGTATGGGTTCGAGTCACTTCTGGGGTGTGAGTTTTCAGTTGTATCTAGTCCTGGGGACCATTCAGGCTTGTTTGCATTTGTGTTCCTCACGTGTTGCCCCAAAAAATGAGGTGATTTGATAAAATGCTATGCCCAAGATAACCATCCAGGTGCCGGCGGGGAAGTGGTTCATATAGCTCCGGCTATCACTTCCTTATGTCCGGTCGTGATGGTCAAGTGGTTTAAGGCATCCCTGTACATACCAGTTGCGTTGCTCCTGGGAGTATGGGTTCGAGTCACTTCTGGGGTGTGAGTTTTCAGTTGTATCTAGTCCTGGGGACCATTCAGGCTTGTTTGCATTTGTGTTCCTCACGTGTTGCCCCAAAAATGAGGTGATTTGATAAAATGCTATGCCCAAGATAACCATCCAGGTGCCGGCGGGGAAGTGGTTCATATAGCTCCGGCTATCACTTCCTTATGTCCGGTCGTGATGGTCAAGTGGTTTAAGGCATCCCTGTACATACCAGTTGCGTTGCTCCTGGGAGTATGGGTTCGAGTCACTTCTGGGGTGTGAGTTTTCAGTTATATATATATATATATATATATATATATATATATATATATATATATATATATATATATATATATATATTATATATATATATAACAAATAAATTAATTAAATAAATAAATAATCATTACTGTATTTTAATTTAAGCACTATATAATGTTCATCACATTCAACTGTGTATAAATCTATGGAATACAAGATTATTATCTTTAAAAATGAAAACAAGTCACCTTAAATCCCAGAGTTCAAGTTCGTATTCACCAAAGTCCAACTTGCCACAGCCTTCCACCACTGTCTGCAAGAAAAGGCAGTCATAATACACATAATTTTTTAGACAAAAATCTATTTCATTCTCCCCATTATTCATCTCAGGGCACAGCATCTCACATCTTTAAGGGGGATTGTCCTTGGTATGGGAAGCACCAAGAGCCAAAACACTAACTCAGGAGAGGACAACTGACTGATATATGTTTTTCAAAGTCTTTTCCTGATTTGGGATCGGGTAAGAATTGATATTATCTACAATAATAATTAATTTGATATAACTTAAAAATGGCTAGACTATGACAGACTCACACTATATACCATTGTACATGCAACCGAGAGTAAACTGATGGGCAGAAATAGATCACCACCCCCATAGTCTTTACAAACACAGACTCATGACCACATGAACATGGAAACACACACATGATACACAAGTACCACATGTCCTGCTAAAGACAAGAACATGGAAAATTATAAAAAGAGACAACAGCTGTCACACACGTAACATTTGTCAATTATTCATTATTTTTACAATTACTGTACAGTGAAACCTTGGTTTACAAATGCCCCGGATTACGAATTTTTCAGTATATGAAGTCAATTCCTCATAAACTTTTACTCAGTGTATGGAGTTTACCTCGGAATACGAGTTTTTTGATACATGTATGGGTCGTTGAGCACATGGGTTCTGCTGGCGCGGGGCAAGGCACGCTCAGTTTACCAGTGAATCCCGCCTAGTGACAACTGCTCTAGAATTCTTTGTGAAAAATTTCATTGTTTTTCTGCTTTTTTTTTTTGTTTCTGAATATAAAAGTTCTTATTATATATCACACCATGGATCCCAAGAATGTGCACCATAAGGGAAGAACTGCAAAGTTTTGCTTTAAAGACCTGCCCAGATAAAGCGGTTGCAGGCCATTGCATTACCCTTTTTAATGACACTGATGTTTCACTACAGACAAGTGTTAAAACATCAGGAAAAACAAGTGTCTATAGACAGATTCTTGGTAAGACAAGCAAGCAGTGAGCCACAACCAGGTCCTAGTGGTATGCCTGCAAAACGTAGGAGAGAGTGTACCCCAGAAATATCATCACTGCCTGGTGTTATAATGGAAGGGGACTTTCCTTCCAAACTCTAACACTTCTCCTCCTTCCCCCCTCCTTCCTACCCTTCCTCCTCACCATCTTCCATAAGCCAACAAGTCATCAATAAAGCTAAGGCATAGTAGAAAATATAAGTACTGTAGTATTCTGTATAAAATGTATTTTTTAGTTAATATTTTTGGGTGTACGGAACAGAGAAATTCAATTTGCATTACAGTACATTATTTTTTATGGGAAAATTTGTTTCGGTTTACGAATTTTCCATTCCAAGAGACGGTTCGTGCACCGTCTCTTGGAATGGATTAAATATGTAAACTATGGGTCTACTGTACTCTTAATATAATTTGTAGTATTATTTTTGTTAAGATAAGCATTATACTGTATTTGTTATTTAACCATAAAATCTACCATTTCTACTCCCTGTCCAGAACACTCTTCAGTGGTGTGCCTCAACTGAAAGGCAATTATAAATCAAAGGCATGGTTAAAAACACCTATAGCCAAATTCATGAGATATTCACCACCTACAGTGGATTCCTATTTCACCGAAACTTGGATCAATGAATAATCAAATGAAACTGGAGAATTTTAATCCAGAAAATGACTGTATGCAACAGAAATGTTATCCAGACAATCAGTTGCACTAATATAAACATAACACTGTTATTGTAGGTTGTGAAGACTAGTGAAGACTAGCAATGATTGAATAGAGAATAGTTGCATCAGTATGGTCCACAACCTGTAATTTTGTACTGAACAGTACTGTATTAGCAAAGTTTCTCTTGAAACACATTTACACATTTCCCTCATTCATTAGCAATGACTTGTCATTATAAAAATAGCAACAACTACAACACAAATCTCCATTTGCAATTGAAATTCATATAGGCCACAGCAGCAACACCAAGAGGAGCAACCAGTGACAGCAGCAGTCACAAGTTAGAGTAAACTTCAATACTAGTAGAAGCCTGCAATGACTGAAGAAGCTCGCAATGGCAGCAAGGCCTACAATGACAGCAGAAGCCTACAGTGGCAGAAGAAGGCACAAATAAGGGTAGGAGCCAGCAATAATGAAAGAGGCCACCAGAAACAGTAGGAGCCACCAATGACAACAAGAGCCACTAACAATAGCAGGAGTCACCTGCAGTAAGAACAGGAGTCACCAGTGAGAGCATGATTTGCCAGCAACCACGAGAGCAACCAATAAATGTAGGAACAACCAATGATAGCAGGAGCTACCAATGACAGCAGGAAACATTTGTGATAGCAGAAGTCATGTACCAACGATTGTAGGAGCCACAAATAACAGTTCTAGCCACACATGCAGGCAAGAACAATCACAGTAGCAGGAAGCCACCAGTGACAGCAGGAAGCCACCAGAAGTGGGCACCACTGCTAAGATGCTACTCCTGGGCTAGCCAATGTTTATACTCTTTACCTGCTTTGCTTACCTAACACACCCCAGCAGAGGGGCAAACTCGGCTCGGCTTATTTATATTATCGTAACCCACAAGTCATGTACAAGAATCCTCGGGTCTTTATAATACCATAACCTCACAATGCCCTGGGTCTTGTGAGGTTATGGTATTGTGGGGAAACAACCCCACAAGTAGTATACAGTAAAATAATGCAGTGTTTGGTCTTGTAGTAGCACAACCTTATAAGTCACAAACACGCAGCCTTGGGTTCTTATGCTGTATTACCATAACCCCTTATACAAGAACATAGCATATAAACATAAGAATTAAGGAAACTGCATAAGGCCTATTACAGTAGCCCCATATGAGGTAGCATCTATTTATACCCACTCAAACTCTTTCATATACAGCATACATATATCTAACCTACACATGAAATAAAAGTCTACAAACTTTTATAATTTGCTTGTAGTCTCCAAACTATAAGCTTGACCGTTTCATGTTACACGTGAAACAATCGAGATCTCATACCTATTATCCCTTAACTGCGCAAAATGTCCTATGATGTGTGACATTGAAGGGAGTATAATTAAAAAAATATTTGAATTATGTAAAAATTACTTAACACTATTGCGCGCCTGGCATGTGGGCCACCAACTTTAAGGTCACACCCCGGCGTGTGGGCGAGCGTGTGGGCAATGAAACAAGTATACACTTAAATGTGTATACTTGTTTCATTTTCTCACCTTAATTCTCGTGTTACGTTGTTCATTTTGGTATCATTGTGTTCGCAATAGAATTCCCTACAGGTGTATATGCATATAATGTCCAAAAGCCTGGCGTGACTCCCCGCAAGAAAGCCTAAAGTTACCCATAAACGAGCACCAATTGGGACACACCTATGTGTATACTCGTTCAGTTTGATAACATCAATTTTCATGTTACGTCTTTCATTTTGATATCAATTGTTCGCAATAAAAAAGGCGCATATTTTAAAACTAGTCCCATAATAATAGAGCAATAACTGGAATTTTAACAAATATTTTAATTTTGGACACATCATCAACAAATTATTTATATCTTTCCAGTGTTCTGACATAAATTTTTGTGTTACATCTTTCATTTTGGTATCAAATTGTTCACAATGTAAAGGCCGCATTTTGAAACTAGTCCCAAATAATAGCACAATAAATAGAATTTTAAAAAATATTTTAAAATTTTGACCAAAAAAGTATTTATAATCTTTCAAGTGTTCTGACATCAAGTTTGTGTTACATCTTTCATTTGGTATCAAATTGTGCGCACTCTAAGGGCACTTATTTTGAATTTATCCAGAG
>WNGS01158638.1:9802-52237 GCA_020271785.1 Procambarus virginalis
CTACCTAAACGGAAGCTGACAAAACCACAAACCACAAAATGGCTCTAAACACTCTCACGCCGAGGGGGAAGCACCCCTCACTCTCCCTCAGTCTCCCTATCCCCTCCCTCCCTCACCCCTGTCCCTCCCCTACCCCAACAACATATGTTGGACCTTCTAGAGCACTCATACTCTAGGCGAATAGCAATACATAGTCTTCATTCAAAAACTATTATCTACACACAGGATTAAGTCTACGGAAAACAATCATACATATTCATTTACTCTAACAACATATCCACATACCTCTTACTTTAGCACATACCACATAGCGCTACATACTCCCCTACCCCCAAACAACATGACCACAATATTCCCTGACCACATACCCAAACACCGGACGCTCACACGCGTCCGACACGCCCCAACTTCCGGGAAAATCCCCTTACAACATTATGTGGCTACATACCTGAGCACCACATGGCCAGCTGGCTCTAATGAGCTCACCTGGCCAGATGGTGCGCACGGTTGTAGTCCTCATTTACACTACTACTGTAAGTGTACATATACACGCTCCACCAGTGTTGCTGTAAGTGTCCATATACACGCTCCACCAGTGTTGCTGTAAGTGTCCATATACACGCTCCACCAGTGTTGCTGTAAGTGTCCATATACACGCTCCACCAGTGTTGCTGTAAGTGTCCATATACACGCTCCACCAGTGTTGCTCTAAGTGTCCATATACACACTCCACCAGTGTTGCTGTAAGTGTCCATATACACGCTCCACCAGTGTTGCTGTAAGTGTCCATATACACGCTCCACCAGTGTTGCTGTAAGTGTCCATATACACGCTCCACCAGTGTTGCTGTAAGTGTCCATATACACGCTCCACCAGTGTTGCTCTAAGTGTCCATATACACACTCCACCAGTGTTTCTGTAAGTGTCCATATACACGCTCCACCAGTGTTGAAGTAAGTGTCCATATACACGCTCCACCAGTGTTGCTGTAAGTGTCCATATACACGCTCCACCAGTAGTTGCTGTAAGTGTCCTTATACACGCTCCACCAGTGTTGAAGTAAGTGTCCATATACACGCTCCACCAGTGTTGCTGTAAGTGTCCATATACATGCTCCACCAGTAGTTGCTGTAATTGTCCTTATACACGCTCCACCAGTGTTGCTGTAAGTGTCCATATACACGCTCCACCAGTGTTGCTGTAAGTGTCCGTATACACGCTCCACCAGTGTTGCTGTAAGTGTCCATATACACGCTCCACCAGTGTTGCTGTAAGTGTCCATATACACGCTCCACCAGTGTTGCTGTAAGTGACCATATACACGCTCCACCAGTGTTGCTGTAAGTGTCCATATACACGGTCCACCAGTGTTGCTGTAAGTGTCCTTATACATGCTCCACCAGTGTTGCTGTAAGTGTCCATATACACGCTCCACCAGTGTTGCTGTAAGTGTCCATATACACGCTCCACCAGTGTTGCTGTAAGTGTCCATATACACGCTCCACCGGTGTTGCTGTAAGTGTCCATATACACGCTCCACCAGTGTTGCTGTAAGTGTCCATATACACGCTCCACCAGTGTTGCTGTAAGTGTCCATATACACGCTCCACCAGTGTTGCTGTAAGTGTCCATATACACGCTCTACCAGTGTTGCTGTAAGTGTCCTTATACACGCTCCACCAGTAGTTGCTGTAAGTGTCCATATACACTCTCCACCAGTGTTGCTGTAAGTGTCCATATACACGCTCCACCAGTGTTGCTGTAAGTGTCCATATACACGCTCCACCAGTGTTGAAGTAAGTGTCCATATACACGCTCCACCAGTGTTGTTGTAAGTGTCCATATACACGCTCCACCAGTGTTGCTGTAAGTGTCCATATACACGCTTCATCAGTGTTGCTGTAAGTGACCATATACACGCTCCACCAGTGTTGCTGTAAGTATCCATATACACGCTCCACCAGTGTTGCTGTAAGTGTCCATATACATGCTCCACCAGTGTTGCTGTAAGTGTCCATATACATGCTCCACCAGTGTTGCTGTAAGTGTCCATATACATGCTCCACCAGTGTTGCTGTAAGTGACCATATACACGCTCCACCAGTGTTGCTGTAAGTGACCATATACACGCTCCGTCAGTGTTGCTGTAAGTGTCCATATACATGCTCCACCAGTGTTGCTGTAAGTGTCCATATACACGCTCCACCAGTGATGCTGTAAGTGTCCATATTCATGCTCCACCAGTGTTGCTGTAAGTGACCATATACACGCTCCACCAGTGTTGTTGTAAGTCTCCATATACACGCTCCACCAGTGTTGCTGTAAGTGACCATATACACGCTCCGTCAGTGTTGCTGTAAGTGTCCATATACATGCTCCACCAGTGTTGCTGTAAGTGTCCATATACATGCTCCACCAGTGATGCTGTAAGTGTCCATATACATGCTCCACCAGTGTTGCTGTAAGTGACCATATACACGCTCCACCAGTGTTGTTGTAAGTACTATCATTTCCTTATTACTGGTTGTCTTTCAATTTTACTGTTACATAATAGGTTAATCTTTACGAGATATTGGAGTTGCTTGTATTGTGTTAAGTCAGATAACATCTGCTAGCTCACCTCATCATAACGCCCAGACTGGTATGGTCTCGTTGTTTTCAGGTGTTCCTAAGATCAAACTTTAGGCTGCAACCAACTAATGTGTTGTGATGCACTCCCGCGAAAGAATGTTTAAGAATTTGTAAAGGACACAACAGAAGATCTCAATATAATGACAAATTTATTGACAGGGAAACAAACACAGCTTCACTACTGTACAGTCTACCCTGGTCAGAACAGCACGGGAGGTTCTCTTCACCCTACACACCCTCAGGTTCTCTCCACCCAGTTCACACAGGTGTAGTGTGGTACATGACCACCCACCCAGTACACACCGGTGTAGTGTGGTACAGGACCACCCACCCAGTACACACAGGTATATTGTGGTACATGACCACCCACCCAGTACACACAGGTGTATTGTGGTACATGACCACCCACTCAGTACACACAGGTGTATTGTGGTACATGACCACCCACCCAGTACACACAGGTGTATTGTGGTACAGGACCACCCACCCAGTACACACAGATGTAGTGTGGTACAGGACCAACCACCCAGTACACACAGGTGTAGTGTGGTACAGGACAACCCACCCAGTACACACAGGTGTAGTGTGGTACATGACCAACCACCCAGTACACACAGGTGTAGTGTGGTACATGACCACCCTCCCAGTACACACAGGTGTAGTGTGGTACAGGACCACCCACCCAGTACACACAGGTGTAGTGTGGTACATGACCACCACCCAGTACACACAGGTGTAGTGTGGTACATGACCACCCTCCCAGTACACACAGGTGTAGTGTGGTACAGGACCACCCACCCAGTACACACAGGTGTAGTGTGGTACATGACCAACCACCCAGTACACACAGGTGTAGTGTGGTACAGGACCACCCACCCAGTGCACACAGGTGTAGTTTGGTACATGACCACCCACCCAGTACACACAGGTGTAGTGTGGTACAGGACCACCCACCCAGTACACACAGATGTAGTGTGGTACAGGACCAACCACCCAGTACACACAGGTGTAGTGTGGTACAGGACAACCCACCCAGTACACACAGGTGTAGTGTGGTACATGACCAACCACCCAGTACACACAGGTGTAGTGTGGTACATGACCACCCTCCCAGTACACACAGGTGTAATGTGGTACATGACCAACCACCCAGTACACACAGGTGTAGTGTGGTACATGACCACCCTCCCAGTACACACAGGTGTAGTGTGGTACAGGACCACCCACCCAGTACACACAGGTGTAGTGTGGTACATGACCACCACCCAGTACACGCAGGTGTAGTGTGGTACATGACCACCCTCCCAGTACACACAGGTGTAGTGTGGTACAGGACCACCCACCCAGTACACACAGGTGTAGTGTGGTACATGACCACCACCCAGTACACACAGGTGTAGTGTGGTACATGACCACCCTCCCAGTACACACAGGTGTAGTGTGGTACAGGACCACCCACCCAGTACACACAGGTGTAGTGTGGTACATGACCACCCACCGAGTACACACAGGTATATTGTGGTACATGACCACCCACCCAGTACACACAGGTGTATTGTGGAGTACACACAGGTGTATTGTGGTACATGACCACCCACCCAGTACACACAGGTGTATTGTGGTACAGGACCACCCACCCAGTACACACAGGTGTATTGTGGTACAGGACCACCCACCCAGTACACACAGATGTAGTGTGGTACAGGACCAACCACCCAGTACACACAGGTGTAGTGTGGTACAGGACAACCCACCCAGTACACACAGGTGTAGTGTGGTACATGACCAACCACCCAGTACACACAGGTGTAGTGTGGTACATGACCACCCTCCCAGTACACACAGGTGTAGTGTGGTACAGGACCACCCACCCAGTACACACAGGTGTAGTGTGGTACATGATCACCACCCAGTACACACAGGTGTAGTGTGGTACATGACCACCCTCCCAGTACACACAGGTGTAGTGTGGTACAGGACCACCCACCCAGTACACACAGGTGTAGTGTGGTACATGACCAACCACCTAGTACACACAGGTGTAGTGTGGTACAGGACCACCCACCCAGTACACACAGGTGTAGTGTGGTACATGACCACCCACCCAGTACACACAGGTCCCAAATGCACAGGCATCTCCCAAATGATACCTTGTATCTGGTCTCCTGCTTCCTACCCCTATCTTCATTACATTACATTTGCTTGGGTTAAACTCTAACAGCCATTTGTTCGACCATTCCTGCAGCTGGACAAGCTGCAGGAATGGTCGAACAAATGGCTGTTAGAGTTTAACCCAAGCAAATGTAATGTAATGAAGATAGGGGTAGGAAGCAGGAGACCAGATACAAGGTATCATTTGGGAGATGAAATACTTCAAGAGTCAGAGAGAGAGAAAGACCTGGGGGTTGATATCACGCCAGACCTGTCCCCTGAAGCTCATATCAAGAGGATAACATCAGCAGCATATGCCAGGTTGGCTAACATAAGAACGGCCTTTAGAAACTTGTGTAAGGAATCTTTCAGAACATTATATACCACATATGTCAGACCAATCCTGGCGTATGCGGCTCCAGCATGGAGTCCCTATCTAGTCAAGCATAAGACTAAACTGGAAAAGGTTCAAAGGTTTGCCACCAGACTAGTACCCGAGCTGAGAGGTATGAGCTACGAGGAGCGACTGCAGGAATTAAACCTCACTTCGTTGGAAGACAGAAGAGTTAGGGGGGACATGATCACCACATTCAAGATTCTCAGGGGAATCGACAGGGTTGATAAAGACAGGCTGTTTAACACAAGGGGCACACGCACTAGGGGACACAGGTGGAAACTGAGTGCCCAAATGAGCCACAGAGATATTAGAAAGAACTTTTTTAGTGTCAGAGTGGTTGACAAATGGAATGCATTAGGAAGCGATGTGGTGGAGGCTGACTCCATACACAGTTTCAAGTGTAGATATGATAGAGCTCAATAGGCTCAGGAAACTGTACACCTGTTGATTGACGGTTGAGAGGCGGGACCAAAGAGCCAGAGCTCAACCCCCGCAAGCACAACTAGGTGAGTACAACTAGGTGAGTACAGGTGTAGTTTGGTACATGACCAACCACCCAGTACACACAGATGTAGTGTGGTACAGGACCACCCACCCAGTACACACAGGTGTAGTGTGGTACAGGACCACCCACCCAGTACACACAGGTGTAGTGTGGTACAGAACCACCCACCCAGTACACACAGGTGTAGTGTGGTACAGGACCACCCACCCAGTACACACAGGTGTAGTGTGGCACAGGACCACCCACCCAGTACACACAGGTGTAGTGTGGTACATGACCAACCACCCAGTACACACAGGTGTAGTGTGGTACAGGACCACCCACCCAGTACACACAGGTGTAGTGTGGCACAGGACCACCCACCCAGTACACACAGGTGTAGTGTGGTACATGACCAACCACCCAGTACACACAGGTGTAGTGTGGTACAGGACCACCCACCCAGTACACACAGGTGTAGTGTGGTACATGACCACCACACTACCATGCCATGCAAGGTGACGGAGAAGATTGCGAGAAGAATGTAGTAACACATCTAGAAAGATTGGACTTCGAAACACACCACCAACATGGGTTTAGGGACGGCAAATCTGGTCTCACAAGCGTAATAGAATTTTATGACTAGTTGACAAAGATTAAGCAAGAAAGAGAAGGGTACCCCATAAGAGGCTGGTGCATTAATTGGAGAAACATGCAGGAGTAACTATTACGGTGCTCCAATTGATAATGGAGTACCTAAGAAACAGGAAGCAGAGTTACTGTGTGAGGTGAGGCTTCAGGATGGGGGTGAAGTCACTAGCAGAATCCCACCGGGTTGTGAACTCAGTCCTATCTTTTTTTTATATACGTGAATGATCTTCAGGAGGGTATAGACACATTCCTCTCAATGCTGATGATGCTAAAAATATGAGAAGGACAGCATGAGGCTAAAGGGGGGTGGGGGGTAGAAATAGCCTAAGCTACTCTATCCCTTTGAGATGTATTTCTTTCTGATCTCAATAAACATATTTGATGAGGCTAAAAGATGATCTGGACAAACTGAGGGAATGGTCCAACAAATAACTATTAGAGTTTAACTCGAGCAAATGTAAAGTAATGAAGATAGGTGTAGGGAGCAGGAAGCCAGATACAAGGTACCATTTGGGAGATGAAATCATTCAATAATCAGAGAGAGTGAAAGATCTGGGGGTTGATATCATGCCAAACCTGTACCCCGAAGCCCACATCAAGAGGATATCATCAGCGGCATATGCTTGGTTGGCCAACATAAGAACTGCCTTAAGAAACTTGTGTAAGAAATCATTCTAAACTTTGTATACCACGTATGTCAAACTAATCCTGGAGTAGGCAGCTCCAGCTTGAAATCCGTATCTCGTCAAGCACAAGAGTAAATTAGAGAAGGTTCAGAGGTATGCCACCAGACTAGTACCCGAGATGAGGTGTATGAGCTGTGAGGAGAGACTATGGGAACTAAACCTCACGTCACAGGAAGAGAGTAGTTAAGGGAAACATGATCACCACCAACAAGATTCTCAGAGGAATTGTGCGAGTTGATGAAGACAGATTATTTAACACAAGTGCAACATGCACAAGGAAACCCAGGTGGAAACTGAGTACCCAGATGAGCCATAGAGACATCTGAAAGAACTTTTTCAGTATCAGAGTGTTTATTAACAAATGAAATGCATTAAGCAGTGATGTGGTGGAGGCTGACTCCATACACAGTTTCAAATGTAGATATGATAGAGCCCAATAAGTTCAGAAATCTGTATACCAGTTGACCGACGGTTGAGAGGCGGGACCAAAAAGCCGAAGCTCAACCCTACAAGCACAATCAGGTGAGTACTAGATTGCTAGAATACTGAGTACTAGACTAACATTGTGAACATATAAGAGAGTAGTGAGCGTGACCTTGCCACAGGTGGTGGTGTGGTACAGCCGGGACGATGGAGAAGTGGTCACCGACGCTCACCAGCTCAACATAGACAAGTGCTTCCATAACCAAGTTAATGTGGCGTGGTCACGCTCCAGGGCACAACCAGCGGAGCAAGTTAGTCTGCGTCTGTCTGCTGAACCAAAGTCTCTCTGCAGTCTTGGTGAGCAATAACTTACTTCTATTGTATAAAAACCCATCCTCAGGTCTCAAAGTACTTTCTAGAACATGTTTTTAGAACAAGAGTTCATGTGGTATATCATGTTGTTATATTTACACACCAGCCTCCTACCCCTCACAGTTTGTACCACCTAGTTCCTTTATCTTAATGTTTCTGATGCTATGAAGCTTTCATAAGGCCCCAATAATTGAATATTAATATATTATTGTTTAACTACATGTCCCACCATTGTTATAATAAACTGACAACAACTTGCTATTCAAATACAATTATTTAGTAGGATTAGATATTATCGTACATTTATATTTTTAATTTTCATTATTCCAGTTATCAGTTACATTAGGGATCTGATGGCCTTATGGCTAAATTAGGTTATAGGATAAATTAAATAAACATTAAATTATTACTGATGTCTATGGCTTAAGATGTTTTCTCTAAGAAGGATTCAGCTTATCCGTTTTCTATAACAATACTTAGATAGAGATATGGAGCCCACTACTGACCACGGGATGGGTATGGTGTCCACTTGGGTATGGGGTCCACAAAATTCAGCGGTATGCCACCAGACTTGTCCTGGAACTGAGAGGTATGAGCTACGAGGAAAGGCTGAAGGAGCTGAACCTCACGTCCCTGTAAAACAGAAGAGTAAGGGGAGAAATGATCACCACCTACTAAATTCTCAGGGGAATTGACAGGGGGGGACAAAGACTCATCTGCACGGGTGGAACACGAACAAGTGGAAACCTAGTACCAAACTGAGCCACAGAGATATTAGAAAGATTTATTTCAGTGTCAGAATAGTTAGCAAATGAAATGTATTAGGCAGTGATGTGGTGGAGGCTGACTCCATACACAGTTTCAAATATAAATATGATAGAGCCCAGTAGGCTCGGGAATCTGTACGCCAGTTGATTGACAGTTGAGAGGCAGGACCAAAGAGATAAAGCTCAACCCCCTCAAGCACAAATAGGTGAGTATAAATAGGTGAGTACACACACACACACACACACACACACACACACACACACACACACACCACACACACACACACACACACACACACAGTGATACAGTGCCAGTGCCATGCCACACAAGAGGCTAGTGAAAAAGCTCGAGATGCAGGCTGGAGTGAAAGGGAAGGTACTCCGTTGGATACAGGAGTACCTAAGCAACAGGAGACAAAGAGTCAGTGTGAGGGGTGAGGTCTCAGATTGGCGAGACGTTACAAGTGGAGTCCCGCAGGGGTCAGTCCTTGGACCTATACTGTTTCTGATATATGTAAATGATCTCCCAGAGGGTATAGAATCGTTTCTCTCAATGTTTGCCGATGATGCAAAAATTATGAGGAGGATTGAAACTGAGGACGATAGTAGGAGGCTACAAGACGACCTAGACAGACTGAGTGAATGGTCCAACAAATGGCTGTTGAAGTTCAACCCGAGTAAATGCAAAGTAATGAAACTAGGCAGTGGAAACAGGAGGCCAGACACAGGATACAGAATAGGAGATGAAGTACTTAATGAAACGGACAGAGAGAAAGATCTAGGAGTTGATATCACACCAAACCTGTCTCCTGAAGCCCACATAAAAAGGATAACATCTGCGGCATATGCGAGGCTGGCTAACATCAGAACAGCGTTCAGGAACCTGTGTAAGGAATCATTCAGAATCTTGTACACCACATATGTAAGACCAATCCTGGAGTATGCAGCCCCAGCATGGAGCCCGTACCTTGTCAAGCACAAGACGAAGCTGGAAAAAGTCCAAAGGTATGCCACTAGACTAGTCCCAGAACTAAGAGGCATGAGTTACGAGGAAAGGCTGCGGGAAATGCACCTTACGACACTGGAAGACAGAAGAGTAAGGGGAGATATGATCACAACCTACAAAATCCTCAGAGGAATCGACCGGGTAGACAAGGACAAACTATTCAACACTGGGGGGACGCGAACAAGGGGACACAGGTGGAAACTGAGTACCCACATGAGCCACAGAGACGTTAGAAGGAACTTTTTCAGTGTCAGAGTAGTTAACGGATGGAATGCATTAGGCAGTGATGTGGTGGAGGCTGACTCCATACACAGTTTCAAGGGTAGATATGATAGAGCCCAGTAGGCTCGGGAATCTGTACACCGGTTGATTGACAGTTGAGAGGCGGGACCAAAGAGCCAAAGCTCAACCCCCGCAAGCACAAATAGGTGAGTACAAATAGGTGAGTACACACACACACACACACACACACAACANAAGTTAAATTCTGTCACTCAGTGTTAGGAACTTGTAGACTACTCCCACAGTGAGGACAGCCTCGCCACCCTTGACTCTGAAACAGGCAAAATATACTTTCCACAGGGTCTCTAGTTTTAATTACTTTAAGCAAGTCAGTTCTTGGTGGTAGTAAGAGACGTACCACCACTTCTTTGTACAGGACGACAGTTGTGAATAGCTGAGTAGTTAGGTATGTTGAAAAGTTGAGTAGTATCTCTTTAACCACTATGAAGTACGAAGATGCTTGTATGAATAGGCAGTACACGCTCAAACACTGTGTCTTTGATGTGTCTTGTATCAAGAGGCAGTACGCTATCATACACTTTCTTAGAATGATGAAGGTAAATGAGTGTGTCAGTATTACGTGGCTATACTGGCCAGGCTTTGCTACCTCATTCATGGAAATGGTTTCAAACCAGCAAATAATTTACATAACTACAACTGTCTGTGGTATTGAATATAATGAGACACTTACGACAGGTTGTGTCACGAGGGCGTATTCAGTTCTCAGGAACATCGGAGCACGAACTGTCTGCAAGGGACCTGCCCATTGATGAAGACCACGTAGTGGGAGACTGCCCCCGCTGACGCCGCCCCCGCCTCCCATGTCAGGGGATTATCCAGATTCCCGTCACACTTCCACAACAGCAGCCCCGAAAGCCATGGTATGTGGTCATGTGTGTCCTTCTCTAAATCTCGGTAGAATATTATTTTATTTATTTCAGTCTGTTCATCCGCAAACACACGTAAATATAGGAGCCTCAGGGAGGAACGTACACACATAGACTGTTACACACTCGTGAAAATAGTGGTTGTGCACTATTTTTTATGAAGGGGAGAAAAGAAATACAAAACTAACTTTCCTAGGACTAATCTAGCATATATGTATTGACTTTGGGCTTAGATGGCAATTATTAGGCCTGAAATGTTTGTTTAACCATTGAACAGGTTACGTTTCCATTAGTGTTAATGTTCAAGTGTCCTATACACGCTCCACCAGTTTGCTGTAAGTGTCCATATACACGCTCCACCAGTGTTGCTGTAAGTGTCCATATACACGCTCCACCAGTGTTGCTGTAAGTGTCCATATACACGCTCCACCAGTGTTGCTGTAAGTGTCCATATACACGCTCCACCAGTGTTGCTGTAAGTGTCCATATACACGCTCCACCAGTGTTGCTGTAAGTGTCCATATACACGCTCCACCAGTGTTGCTGTAAGTGTCCATATACACGCTCCACCAGTGTTGCTGTAAGTGTCCATATACACGCTCCACCAGTGTTGCTGTAAGTGTCCTTATACACGCTCCACCAGTGTTGCTGTAAGTGTCCATATACACGCTCCACCAGTGTTGCTGTAAGTGTCCATATACACGCTCCACCAGTGTTGCTGTAAGTGTCCATATACACGCTCCACCAGTGTTGCTGTAAGTGTCCTTATACACGCTCCACCAGTGTTGCTGTAAGTGTCCATATACACGCTCCACCAGTGTTGCTGTAAGTGTCCTTATACACGCTCCACCAGTGTTGCTGTAAGTGTCCATATACACGCTCCACCAGTGTTGCTGTAAGTGTCCATATACACGCTCCACCAGTGTTGCTGTAAGTGTCCATATACACGCTCCACCAGTGTTGCTGTAAGTGTCCATATACACGCTCCACCAGTGTTGCTGTAAGTGTCCATATACACGCTCCACCAGTGTTGCTGTAAGTGTCCATATACACGCTCCACCAGTGTTGCTGTAAGTGTCCATATACACGCTCCACCAGTGTTGCTGTAAGTGTCCATATACACGCTCCACCAGTGTTGCTGTAAGTGTCCATATACACGCTCCACCAGTGTTGCTGTAAGTGTCCATATACACGCTCCACCAGTGTTGCTGTAAGTGTCCATATACACGCTCCACCAGTGTTGCTGTAAGTGTCCATATACACGCTCCACCAGTGTTGCTGTAAGTGTCCATATACACGCTCCACCAGTGTTGCTGTAAGTGTCCTTATACACGCTCCACCAGTGTTGCTGTAAGTGTCCATATACACGCTCCACCAGTGTTGCTGTAAGTGTCCATATACACGCTCCACCAGTGTTGCTGTAAGTGTCCATATACACGCTCCACCAGTGTTGCTGTAAGTGTCCATATACACGCTCCACCAGTGTTGCTGTAAGTGTCCATATACACGCTCCACCAGTGTTGCTGTAAGTGTCCATATACACGCTCCACCAGTGTTGCTGTAAGTGTCCATATACACGCTCCACCAGTGTTGCTGTAAGTGTCCATATACACGCTCCACCAGTGTTGCTGTAAGTGTCCATATACACGCTCCACCAGTGTTGCTGTAAGTGTCCATATACACGCTCCACCAGTGTTGCTGTAAGTGTCCATATACACGCTCCACCAGTGTTGCTGTAAGTGTCCATATACACGCTCCACCAGTGTTGCTGTAAGTGTCCATATACACGCTCCACCAGTGTTGCTGTAAGTGTCCATATACACGCTCCACCAGTAGTTGCTGTAAGTGTCCATATACACGCTCCACCAGTGTTGCTGTAAGTGTCCATATACACGCTCCACCAGTGTTGCTGTAAGTGTCCATATACACGCTCCACCAGTGTTGCTGTAAGTGTCCATATACACGCTCCACCAGTGTTGCTGTAAGTGTCCTTATACACGCTCCACCAGTGTTGCTGTAAGTGTCCATATACACGCTCCACCAGTGTTGCTGTAAGTGTCCATATACACGCTCCACCAGTGTTGCTGTAAGTGTCCATATACACGCTCCACCAGTGTTGCTGTAAGTGTCCTTATACACGCTCCACCAGTGTTGCTGTAAGTGTCCATATACACGCTCCACCAGTGTTGCTGTAAGTGTCCATATACACGCTCCACCAGTGTTGCTGTAAGTGTCCATATACACGCTCCACCAGTGTTGCTGTAAGTGTCCATATACACGCTCCACCAGTGTTGCTGTAAGTGTCCATATACACGCTCCACCAGTGTTGCTGTAAGTGTCCATATACACGCTCCACCAGTGTTGCTGTAAGTGTCCATATACACGCTCCACCAGTGTTGCTGTAAGTGTCCTTATACACGCTCCACCAGTGTTGCTGTAAGTGTCCATATACACGCTCCACCAGTGTTGCTGTAAGTGTCCATATACACGCTCCACCAGTGTTGCTGTAAGTGTCCATATACACGCTCCACCAGTGTTGCTGTAAGTGTCCATATACACGCTCCACCAGTGTTGCTGTAAGTGTCCATATACACGCTCCACCAGTGTTGCTGTAAGTGTCCATATACACGCTCCACCAGTGTTGCTGTAAGTGTCCATATACACGCTCCACCAGTGTTGCTGTAAGTGTCCATATACACGCTCCACCAGTGTTGCTGTAAGTGTCCATATACACGCTCCACCAGTGTTGCTGTAAGTGTCCATATACACGCTCCACCAGTGTTGCTGTAAGTGTCCATATACACGCTCCACCAGTGTTGCTGTAAGTGTCCATATACACGCTCCACCAGTGTTGCTGTAAGTGTCCATATACACGCTCCACCAGTGTTGCTGTAAGTGTCCATATACACGCTCCACCAGTGTTGCTGTAAGTGTCCATATACACGCTCCACCAGTGTTGCTGTAAGTGTCCATATACACGCTCCACCAGTGTTGCTGTAAGTGTCCATATACACGCTCCACCAGTGTTGCTGTAAGTGTCCATATACACGCTCCACCAGTGTTGCTGTAAGTGTCCATATACACGCTCCACCAGTGTTGCTGTAAGTGTCCATATACACGCTCCACCAGTGTTGCTGTAAGTGTCCATATACACGCTCCACCAGTGTTGCTGTAAGTGTCCATATACACGCTCCACCAGTGTTGCTGTAAGTGTCCATATACACGCTCCACCAGTGTTGCTGTAAGTGTCCATATACACGCTCCACCAGTGTTGCTGTAAGTGTCCATATACACGCTCCACCAGTGTTGCTGTAAGTGTCCATATACACGCTCCACCAGTGTTGCTGTAAGTGTCCATATACACGCTCCACCAGTGTTGCTGTAAGTGTCCATATACACGCTCCACCAGTGTTGCTGTAAGTGTCCATATACACGCTCCACCAGTGTTGCTGTAAGTGTCCATATACACGCTCCACCAGTGTTGCTGTAAGTGTCCATATACACGCTCCACCAGTGTTGCTGTAAGTGTCCATATACACGCTCCACCAGTGTTGCTGTAAGTGTCCATATACACGCTCCACCAGTGTTGCTGTAAGTGTCCATATACACGCTCCACCAGTGTTGCTGTAAGTGTCCATATACACGCTCCACCAGTGTTGCTGTAAGTGTCCATATACACGCTCCACCAGTGTTGCTGTAAGTGTCCATATACACGCTCCACCAGTGTTGCTGTAAGTGTCCATATACACGCTCCACCAGTGTTGCTGTAAGTGTCCATATACACGCTCCACCAGTGTTGCTGTAAGTGTCCATATACACGCTCCACCAGTGTTGCTGTAAGTGTCCATATACACGCTCCACCAGTGTTGCTGTAAGTGTCCATATACACGCTCCACCAGTGTTGCTGTAAGTGTCCATATACACGCTCCACCAGTGTTGCTGTAAGTGTCCATATACACGCTCCACCAGTGTTGCTGTAAGTGTCCATATACACGCTCCACCAGTGTTGCTGTAAGTGTCCATATACACGCTCCACCAGTGTTGCTGTAAGTGTCCATATACACGCTCCACCAGTGTTGCTGTAAGTGTCCATATACACGCTCCACCAGTGTTGCTGTAAGTGTCCATATACACGCTCCACCAGTGTTGCTGTAAGTGTCCATATACACGCTCCACCAGTGTTGCTGTAAGTGTCCATATACACGCTCCACCAGTGTTGCTGTAAGTGTCCATATACACGCTCCACCAGTGTTGCTGTAAGTGTCCATATACACGCTCCACCAGTGTTGCTGTAAGTGTCCATATACACGCTCCACCAGTGTTGCTGTAAGTGTCCATATACACGCTCCACCAGTGTTGCTGTAAGTGTCCATATACACGCTCCACCAGTGTTGCTGTAAGTGTCCATATACACGCTCCACCAGTGTTGCTGTAAGTGTCCATATACACGCTCCACCAGTGTTGCTGTAAGTGTCCATATACACGCTCCACCAGTGTTGCTGTAAGTGTCCATATACACGCTCCACCAGTGTTGCTGTAAGTGTCCATATACACGCTCCACCAGTGTTGCTGTAAGTGTCCATATACACGCTCCACCAGTGTTGCTGTAAGTGTCCATATACACGCTCCACCAGTGTTGCTGTAAGTGTCCATATACACGCTCCACCAGTGTTGCTGTAAGTGTCCATATACACGCTCCACCAGTGTTGCTGTAAGTGTCCATATACACGCTCCACCAGTGTTGCTGTAAGTGTCCATATACACGCTCCACCAGTGTTGCTGTAAGTGTCCATATACACGCTCCACCAGTGTTGCTGTAAGTGTCCATATACACGCTCCACCAGTGTTGCTGTAAGTGTCCATATACACGCTCCACCAGTGTTGCTGTAAGTGTCCATATACACGCTCCACCAGTGTTGCTGTAAGTGTCCATATACACGCTCCACCAGTGTTGCTGTAAGTGTCCATATACACGCTCCACCAGTGTTGCTGTAAGTGTCCATATACACGCTCCACCAGTGTTGCTGTAAGTGTCCATATACACGCTCCACCAGTGTTGCTGTAAGTGTCCATATACACGCTCCACCAGTGTTGCTGTAAGTGTCCATATACACGCTCCACCAGTGTTGCTGTAAGTGTCCATATACACGCTCCACCAGTGTTGCTGTAAGTGTCCATATACACGCTCCACCAGTGTTGCTGTAAGTGTCCATATACACGCTCCACCAGTGTTGCTGTAAGTGTCCATATACACGCTCCACCAGTGTTGCTGTAAGTGTCCATATACACGCTCCACCAGTGTTGCTGTAAGTGTCCATATACACGCTCCACCAGTGTTGCTGTAAGTGTCCATATACACGCTCCACCAGTGTTGCTGTAAGTGTCCATATACACGCTCCACCAGTGTTGCTGTAAGTGTCCATATACACGCTCCACCAGTGTTGCTGTAAGTGTCCATATACACGCTCCACCAGTGTTGCTGTAAGTGTCCATATACACGCTCCACCAGTGTTGCTGTAAGTGTCCATATACACGCTCCACCAGTGTTGCTGTAAGTGTCCATATACACGCTCCACCAGTGTTGCTGTAAGTGTCCATATACACGCTCCACCAGTGTTGCTGTAAGTGTCCATATACACGCTCCACCAGTGTTGCTGTAAGTGTCCATATACACGCTCCACCAGTGTTGCTGTAAGTGTCCATATACACGCTCCACCAGTGTTGCTGTAAGTGTCCATATACACGCTCCACCAGTGTTGCTGTAAGTGTCCATATACACGCTCCACCAGTGTTGCTGTAAGTGTCCATATACACGCTCCACCAGTGTTGCTGTAAGTGTCCATATACACGCTCCACCAGTGTTGCTGTAAGTGTCCATATACACGCTCCACCAGTGTTGCTGTAAGTGTCCATATACACGCTCCACCAGTGTTGCTGTAAGTGTCCATATACACGCTCCACCAGTGTTGCTGTAAGTGTCCATATACACGCTCCACCAGTGTTGCTGTAAGTGTCCATATACACGCTCCACCAGTGTTGCTGTAAGTGTCCATATACACGCTCCACCAGTGTTGCTGTAAGTGTCCATATACACGCTCCACCAGTGTTGCTGTAAGTGTCCATATACACGCTCCACCAGTGTTGCTGTAAGTGTCCATATACACGCTCCACCAGTGTTGCTGTAAGTGTCCATATACACGCTCCACCAGTGTTGCTGTAAGTGTCCATATACACGCTCCACCAGTGTTGCTGTAAGTGTCCATATACACGCTCCACCAGTGTTGCTGTAAGTGTCCATATACACGCTCCACCAGTGTTGCTGTAAGTGTCCATATACACGCTCCACCAGTGTTGCTGTAAGTGTCCATATACACGCTCCACCAGTGTTGCTGTAAGTGTCCATATACACGCTCCACCAGTGTTGCTGTAAGTGTCCATATACACGCTCCACCAGTGTTGCTGTAAGTGTCCATATACACGCTCCACCAGTGTTGCTGTAAGTGTCCATATACACGCTCCACCAGTGTTGCTGTAAGTGTCCATATACACGCTCCACCAGTGTTGCTGTAAGTGTCCATATACACGCTCCACCAGTGTTGCTGTAAGTGTCCATATACACGCTCCACCAGTGTTGCTGTAAGTGTCCATATACACGCTCCACCAGTGTTGCTGTAAGTGTCCATATACACGCTCCACCAGTGTTGCTGTAAGTGTCCATATACACGCTCCACCAGTGTTGCTGTAAGTGTCCATATACACGCTCCACCAGTGTTGCTGTAAGTGTCCATATACACGCTCCACCAGTGTTGCTGTAAGTGTCCATATACACGCTCCACCAGTGTTGCTGTAAGTGTCCATATACACGCTCCACCAGTGTTGCTGTAAGTGTCCATATACACGCTCCACCAGTGTTGCTGTAAGTGTCCATATACACGCTCCACCAGTGTTGCTGTAAGTGTCCATATACACGCTCCACCAGTGTTGCTGTAAGTGTCCATATACACGCTCCACCAGTGTTGCTGTAAGTGTCCATATACACGCTCCACCAGTGTTGCTGTAAGTGTCCATATACACGCTCCACCAGTGTTGCTGTAAGTGTCCATATACACGCTCCACCAGTGTTGCTGTAAGTGTCCATATACACGCTCCACCAGTGTTGCTGTAAGTGTCCATATACACGCTCCACCAGTGTTGCTGTAAGTGTCCATATACACGCTCCACCAGTGTTGCTGTAAGTGTCCATATACACGCTCCACCAGTGTTGCTGTAAGTGTCCATATACACGCTCCACCAGTGTTGCTGTAAGTGTCCATATACACGCTCCACCAGTGTTGCTGTAAGTGTCCATATACACGCTCCACCAGTGTTGCTGTAAGTGTCCATATACACGCTCCACCAGTGTTGCTGTAAGTGTCCATATACACGCTCCACCAGTGTTGCTGTAAGTGTCCATATACACGCTCCACCAGTGTTGCTGTAAGTGTCCATATACACGCTCCACCAGTGTTGCTGTAAGTGTCCATATACACGCTCCACCAGTGTTGCTGTAAGTGTCCATATACACGCTCCACCAGTGTTGCTGTAAGTGTCCATATACACGCTCCACCAGTGTTGCTGTAAGTGTCCATATACACGCTCCACCAGTGTTGCTGTAAGTGTCCATATACACGCTCCACCAGTGTTGCTGTAAGTGTCCATATACACGCTCCACCAGTGTTGCTGTAAGTGTCCATATACACGCTCCACCAGTGTTGCTGTAAGTGTCCATATACACGCTCCACCAGTGTTGCTGTAAGTGTCCATATACACGCTCCACCAGTGTTGCTGTAAGTGTCCATATACACGCTCCACCAGTGTTGCTGTAAGTGTCCATATACACGCTCCACCAGTGTTGCTGTAAGTGTCCATATACACGCTCCACCAGTGTTGCTGTAAGTGTCCATATACACGCTCCACCAGTGTTGCTGTAAGTGTCCATATACACGCTCCACCAGTGTTGCTGTAAGTGTCCATATACACGCTCCACCAGTGTTGCTGTAAGTGTCCATATACACGCTCCACCAGTGTTGCTGTAAGTGTCCATATACACGCTCCACCAGTGTTGCTGTAAGTGTCCATATACACGCTCCACCAGTGTTGCTGTAAGTGTCCATATACACGCTCCACCAGTGTTGCTGTAAGTGTCCATATACACGCTCCACCAGTGTTGCTGTAAGTGTCCATATACACGCTCCACCAGTGTTGCTGTAAGTGTCCATATACACGCTCCACCAGTGTTGCTGTAAGTGTCCATATACACGCTCCACCAGTGTTGCTGTAAGTGTCCATATACACGCTCCACCAGTGTTGCTGTAAGTGTCCATATACACGCTCCACCAGTGTTGCTGTAAGTGTCCATATACACGCTCCACCAGTGTTGCTGTAAGTGTCCATATACACGCTCCACCAGTGTTGCTGTAAGTGTCCATATACACGCTCCACCAGTGTTGCTGTAAGTGTCCATATACACGCTCCACCAGTGTTGCTGTAAGTGTCCATATACACGCTCCACCAGTGTTGCTGTAAGTGTCCATATACACGCTCCACCAGTGTTGCTGTAAGTGTCCATATACACGCTCCACCAGTGTTGCTGTAAGTGTCCATATACACGCTCCACCAGTGTTGCTGTAAGTGTCCATATACACGCTCCACCAGTGTTGCTGTAAGTGTCCATATACACGCTCCACCAGTGTTGCTGTAAGTGTCCATATACACGCTCCACCAGTGTTGCTGTAAGTGTCCATATACACGCTCCACCAGTGTTGCTGTAAGTGTCCATATACACGCTCCACCAGTGTTGCTGTAAGTGTCCATATACACGCTCCACCAGTGTTGCTGTAAGTGTCCATATACACGCTCCACCAGTGTTGCTGTAAGTGTCCATATACACGCTCCACCAGTGTTGCTGTAAGTGTCCATATACACGCTCCACCAGTGTTGCTGTAAGTGTCCATATACACGCTCCACCAGTGTTGCTGTAAGTGTCCATATACACGCTCCACCAGTGTTGCTGTAAGTGTCCATATACACGCTCCACCAGTGTTGCTGTAAGTGTCCATATACACGCTCCACCAGTGTTGCTGTAAGTGTCCATATACACGCTCCACCAGTGTTGCTGTAAGTGTCCATATACACGCTCCACCAGTGTTGCTGTAAGTGTCCATATACACGCTCCACCAGTGTTGCTGTAAGTGTCCATATACACGCTCCACCAGTGTTGCTGTAAGTGTCCATATACACGCTCCACCAGTGTTGCTGTAAGTGTCCATATACACGCTCCACCAGTGTTGCTGTAAGTGTCCATATACACGCTCCACCAGTGTTGCTGTAAGTGTCCATATACACGCTCCACCAGTGTTGCTGTAAGTGTCCATATACACGCTCCACCAGTGTTGCTGTAAGTGTCCATATACACGCTCCACCAGTGTTGCTGTAAGTGTCCATATACACGCTCCACCAGTGTTGCTGTAAGTGTCCATATACACGCTCCACCAGTGTTGCTGTAAGTGTCCATATACACGCTCCACCAGTGTTGCTGTAAGTGTCCATATACACGCTCCACCAGTGTTGCTGTAAGTGTCCATATACACGCTCCACCAGTGTTGCTGTAAGTGTCCATATACACGCTCCACCAGTGTTGCTGTAAGTGTCCATATACACGCTCCACCAGTGTTGCTGTAAGTGTCCATATACACGCTCCACCAGTGTTGCTGTAAGTGTCCATATACACGCTCCACCAGTGTTGCTGTAAGTGTCCATATACACGCTCCACCAGTGTTGCTGTAAGTGTCCATATACACGCTCCACCAGTGTTGCTGTAAGTGTCCATATACACGCTCCACCAGTGTTGCTGTAAGTGTCCATATACACGCTCCACCAGTGTTGCTGTAAGTGTCCATATACACGCTCCACCAGTGTTGCTGTAAGTGTCCATATACACGCTCCACCAGTGTTGCTGTAAGTGTCCATATACACGCTCCACCAGTGTTGCTGTAAGTGTCCATATACACGCTCCACCAGTGTTGCTGTAAGTGTCCATATACACGCTCCACCAGTGTTGCTGTAAGTGTCCATATACACGCTCCACCAGTGTTGCTGTAAGTGTCCATATACACGCTCCACCAGTGTTGCTGTAAGTGTCCATATACACGCTCCACCAGTGTTGCTGTAAGTGTCCATATACACGCTCCACCAGTGTTGCTGTAAGTGTCCATATACACGCTCCACCAGTGTTGCTGTAAGTGTCCATATACACGCTCCACCAGTGTTGCTGTAAGTGTCCATATACACGCTCCACCAGTGTTGCTGTAAGTGTCCATATACACGCTCCACCAGTGTTGCTGTAAGTGTCCATATACACGCTCCACCAGTGTTGCTGTAAGTGTCCATATACACGCTCCACCAGTGTTGCTGTAAGTGTCCATATACACGCTCCACCAGTGTTGCTGTAAGTGTCCATATACACGCTCCACCAGTGTTGCTGTAAGTGTCCATATACACGCTCCACCAGTGTTGCTGTAAGTGTCCATATACACGCTCCACCAGTGTTGCTGTAAGTGTCCATATACACGCTCCACCAGTGTTGCTGTAAGTGTCCATATACACGCTCCACCAGTGTTGCTGTAAGTGTCTATATACACGCTCCACCAGTGTTGCTGTAATGTCCATATACACGCTCCACCAGTGTTGCTGTAAGTGTCCATATACACGCTCCACCAGTGTTGCTGTAAGTGTCTATATACATGCTCCACCAGTGTTGCTGTAAGTAGTGTAAATGAGGACTACAACCGTGTGCACCATCTGGCCAGGTGAGCTCATTAGAGCCAGCTTGCCATGTGGTGCTTAGGTATGTAGCCACATAATGTTGTAAGGGGATTTTCCCGGAAGTTGGGGCGTGTCGGACGCGTGTGAGCGTCCGGTGTTTGGGTATGTGGTCAGGGAATATTGTGGTCATGTTGTTTGGGGGGTAGGGGAGTATGTAGGGCTATGTGGTATGTGCTAAAGTAAGAGGTATGTGGATATGTTGTTAGGAGTAAATGAATATGTATGTTTGTTTTCCGTAGACTTAATCCTGTGTGTCGATAATAGTTTTTGATTAAAGACTATGTATTGCTATTCGCCTAGAGTATGAGTGCTCTAGAAGGTCCAACATATGTTGTTGGGGTAGGGGAGGTACAGGGGTGAGGGAGCGAGGGGATAGGGAGACTGAGGGAGAATGAGGGGAGCTTCCCCCTCGGCGTGAGAGTGTTTAGAGCCATTTTGTGGTTTGTGGTTTTGTCAGCTTCCGTTTAGGTAGCACTTGAGAGAGTGTCATGTTGGGTAGGGGATGGAAGCTATGTGCTTGGTATACAGACATGTGGAGGGAGAGGGGACCCCTGCTACCTGAGCGGGAGCAGAGAGTTAAGATGGGAGAGTGAGGGGAGCTTCCCCCATGACTGGAGAGTGCTTAGAGCCATTTGTGGTTTCGACATCCATTATCCATGAAGTGCCAGGAGGGTAGGAGAGAAAGAAAGAGGCAGACAGACAGACAGACAGTCAGACAGACAGACAGACAGACAGACAGACAGACAGACAGACAGACAGACAGACAGACAGACAGACCGAAGGGTAGGAGGCGATGGGAGTGGCAGCAAGACGGAAGTGAACCATTAACCTTAAGCACTTTTCGATGTCTTTAGAGCGGACCGAGAGATGCTCACCCCAGCTGAGCATCACCTGTCCATCATAAATCACTTCTCTTTTCTAGCGTAGGTGGAGTCATATCTCCCCTCAGCAGAGATTATATGCAATAAACGGGGAAAAGTAAACACATTATATAAATTTATTTCTTTTATTAAACACTTAAGCGATTTACAACGATAATAATAATAATAATAATAATAATAATAATAATAATAATAATAATAAGACTTCTTGATGGTTTAGCAGACAGATGAGGAAAGGGTTTCATTCAGTCCATCGAAGCTTCTGGTCATCCTAGCCAATCATCCAATCTATAGACAGATAGATTGGGAGTCATTCATCCACTCCATCGATCCTTCCCAGCACGCTAGTCTACCTGTCAATCTGTAGAAAGGAAAAAAAGGTTATAAGTTTTTTGTTGTCAATGTTGTAAAAATAAACACAGACATTATTATGTTCATCATTCAATCCTAACATAAAGTATTACTCACCGCACTATCATCCTAGCCAACTTCGTCACACAACGTTTCACACTCAGCATCATTGCCGTTTAAGCAGAAAGTTTGCTTACACACAGGCATTTTCATCTGAGCATAATTGAATTTCAACACTTTTTCATCATTCTTGCGAAATTGTCCATATTTAAATGCTTCATCAAAGTGAAGCAGGGCGTCCTCCAAGCCTAGTCTGGAAAAATGATAGGCAAAATAAACGGCGTAATTTCCACAGAAATAACTATTCAGGGATTGAATCCTTTTCTTCATAATATATAGGACATAGTCTTGGAAGTAGGACATAAACTCTTCGAAATATCTTGAATAAGATCCTATTGCAGGATTAGCGTAACTGTCTAGTATAACTATCTCGCTTCTACCTTGTCCCTTATTTACATAGAATGTTATCCAATGCCCCATTTTATTACGTGAACCAGACTCCAGAGTGTTGATTATGAACACCACAGGTCTTTTTTTATGTATTTTTGTCACTATTTTCCTTACGTCATCAGCTAGGAAACATCCGAGGTAGTTTACCTTATCACCTAAATTGCTTCTGATAGCCTCATTTATTTCCAAACAATTCATATTAATATTTATCCTCGCGTATCACAAATAACGCGACGATCTGCGTTAATGCTGATCACACCTGTTGTAGACCCGTAAAGCAGAATGACTTTATTTCTATCCACACCACGTTTAAATTCCAAAGCAATCCGCAGATTACCACTTTTTTCAATCGGGATGGTGTCATCTATATCCTCAGGTTGTAAATTAAAGGCCAGTATGGTTCCACCATTCACATATGTATCATAAGACAATATATTGTCTTTATCGAAGCCTAAGGCTTGTAATGCTGTGTAATACAACTTGGCGCAGTTATGAGGGAAGTCACACCCAATATTGACAATATTAGTGCTATTCTGTGATATCAATACTTTACTAAGCTCACAGTTTTCCAAATAAAGCGGGTTGCGATTATATGCACCAGACACGGCCTCCATATCAAGGATGATCATATATAAATGTTCAGGTATAACAGTCCCCCACGGTTGGTCCATCGTTATCGAGCGCTGACGTGTGCCCAATATATACGTTTTGTATAAAGTTTTATTAAAAGTATATGTAATAGGAGAGTTGTTCTGCACCATGGCTTTATTAACGGCTACTAATCCTTCCGGGTATGGCAATACCCGATCCACCCATAGTCGTGTAGACTTGATATTGTATTTAAAATTAGCGTGTTCATTATCGCTGAGTATAAGCCATTTATCAGGTTGAAGTTCGAGCCGCACCCTGATGTCCACATTATCTAAAACATATTCACTAACTGATGTGACATCCAACATTAGTTTAAAACAAGTATTCACGCCACTCGTTTTCATATCAGTCATCCGTTGCTTCGCCCCAGCCGAGGCGTTAGTGAAATAACCAGCTTCAATTTTACCAGGATCGACACGGTTAAAAAACTGTGACAGTTTATCATAGCGGTTAGCCTTACACCCAGAAATCGTAGATAATAACTTTATGTATGACCAGAATGAGAATAATGAGCTGGTTTCAACTACTGTTTCGTTCAAATACACAATAGCGGATTTGAATAGAGTTTGCGATAATCCATTCACTAACGAGATGTTTTTAGCATCTCCTAAAGGTGTTGTTCCATCTTCTTCGGTTAGATCAATAGACAACTCCAAAGCTATAGATGATAAATCTACCAGTTGACCATTCACTCCCTTGATGATGAATTCCAGATAGGTGTCTGTAAACTTATTATTGACCCCAGAATTCACAGGTAATACATCCACCGTTTGTCTGCTGGCAATTGTTGATTCTACCAATCGAGGGGAAAATACTTTAGGAAAGGCTTCACTAACAGCCGCGGTATAGTGTTCTAATGGCACCTGGAGGCCAAGAGCGTTATATCCGGCCATGTTCGCGCTTTAACAACACCAGGCGAGTGAGAAGAAGTTATGACAGCACATCATTATATTTCGCTTTAGTAAAACGTTTGATGTTTACTAATTTTTTGTTTGTTTTTTTCTGCACTCTTCCGCCTATCATTTGCTTCCCCACTCCTTTCAATGTTTCAACTCCGCGTTTCTTAAGAGATTGTTTGAAAGTTTGTTTGTCATTATTAATGTCGTCTAGTACGTTCTGCCCCAAGCTAAGCGCAGCCGGGGCCAGTGTTCTCATGATAAAGGGCGCCGCTCGACGCGCTATCCCGCTTAAAAAGGAAAATATTCCTCCTCCACGCGTATATCGCCTACTGCTGTTGAAAATCCGTATATCATCAGTCCCCCCACCTCTAGGAGGGGTTAACAGAATGTATAATTCCTCAACAGAGGGAGGAATAAAGTGAACACGCATTTCTCCGCTTGTTTCAGACGAATGAGGAGCGGCAGGAAAGCATTGTTGTTATATACCTCCTGCAACGGGACGTACATGCAAGACTGCTATGGTGCACCCACGTTCATCAAAATGTATTGGGTTACCATCTTGATCCCTAATAGTGATGCTGACGCTGTCTATCATGTTGGTGTTAAGACGCACATACAGTTTTTTATTGTTACTGTTATCACTTCCATTTAGGGAGATTACATCCAAAATATTTACAGACTGGTTCCCATATCTAGTAGAAGAGATTTTATCGCAATTACACACAGAATATCAACTCCTCCTCTAGGCATTGGCGGGAATAGACATGTGTTAACTACACATGTGTCAGTTTCTGAATCCCGCCACGAGGGAGCAGTTCAGTCATACACGCCCCGTAAAGACTGTTAAAATCGAGGTAAATGATGTAGCTACTATCTTCCCCTAGATCTATGCCTGTATGTTGGTTCTCCACATTCGTGTACTGTCTCGTTACACTGGTGAACCCACCTCGGAGATTCCGACGAAGTAAATCATATAACAATGGGTCAGACACAACATCAAGTTCAACTTTCGATTTAAGCAAGAATGCATCCCAAGCAAATGAGGGTAAAGAAATGTAGTGGGAGATGTCTAATTTGTAGAGAGCAAGCATGGTATCTCGCCAGACTGTGAACACATCAGCTAACAAACCTGTGTCCACTTTGAGGTAAAGGAGCAGATACTCCCCTATGTTGCGACATTTAGCTAAATCAAAAATTTCTAAGGCTTGTTTATAATTTTTTCTGATAACTCTTCGTCTTTTAGTGTATTGTAAAACTTATCGCGAGAAGGAAGGTGAGGTTCATCTAACACAGACATAGAGGATAAATAATCATAGCAGAATGATTGTTTACCGTTCAGCAGTTTTGGGATGGCAGCTTTATTTACTCCTTTTAACATAGCCAAAGTGAATGTGGTAGGTTTCCCACTATCAATATGATCCTTGGCTATTCTTCCTAGCGAACCGTTGAGAAGGGCTAAACTATCCAAAAATCTTAAGTTGTTCACATCAACTTTCATAAATTTAAATCCATCCCTGGCTAATATATATATTTCACTTCCTGGTCTATCTTTCATCTCGTTTAGGATTACTCCTAAATCATAGGAAGCATTGTGGGAAAAAGTGTATAGGAACTTGTATGAATTTATACACTGCAAATTGCATCTATCACAGTAAGCCGCTTGATAATTGTGGAATCTTACTGTGTGGTCGTGATGCCGGACTTTGATTACATCTTCCCCGTTAAAAGGTTCATCACAGAGTTCACAGGCTGTTTTTGTCTCAAATATCGCCTGCTGTTGCTGTGACATGTGAAGTTCATAGGATACTAACCCCTTCTTGATTCTAGCCCATGACGCTTCTAGCGTGGTTACAAAGTGATTGACCGCATCTTTACCCAAATAAGTGTCATTCTCAACAATATTCATCTGTCTGTCAATGATGATGTACGCATACGCCACTGCGCTGTGACGTGATTCGATCATCCCCTTAGGGTTAGAGCGGTCTAACATGCACTCAAAGTCATAAAAGCACATGTGACTAGGACCATATCCCCGTCCGTATTTACGGAAAGTAATCTTCCTCTCTGGTGGGTAGAATTTGAGAGTTTGATGTACTTTGCATGTACTTTCATGACTCTGCATGCGATCTGGTGGGAGTGATATCAAACAACAGTGGCAAAAGCCGTGTTGACTTGGGATGCGATCTGAATTGCTACGCATATTACGTACATATTGGTTGAAATCCTTAATTAACACTAAGTGTTGAGCTTCCAACATCAGCAAAGGTATGACATCTGTATATCCACCTCTTCCCTTCCTAGCTAGTGTAATGTAGTGTTGTTGCTGTCTAGCATTTTCATCTCTTTCTAGTGAATAGATGAATATACTGACTTTATTAATTTTCTCTACCTTGTAAATATCCTCGAATGTTACTGCAGAATTGACATCAGCCGGCCAATTAATGTGTCTGAGACACCAACTAGCATTCACAGATCTAGCGTGAATATTATCTAGGTGCATCCCCTTAGCTAAACATTTATAAGCAGCAATGCACTGCATAAGGCAAATATCCGCCTCTCCCTCTGGATTGAAAACTAACTGCTTTCCACGCAAGCCTTCCGGATAGTCTACATGCGAGCCTAATCTTATCGGGTGTTCAATCTGACCACAGTTAATGTAAAACCCTGTGAGCCGCTCAACCAAGACATTGGAGCCCTCCCTCTCTTCAAGGTATTGGAATATTTTCTCTGTCAATTCGTCAGCCCAAAAATCAATAAGCGTAACTACTTCCTCTCGAGTTATTGTTCGCGTTTCACCTCGTATGGGGAAGCCATCGTTATTTATAGGATCCAAAAGATCCTCCTCCTCACCTTCTTGTTGTATATTTAAGTTCCGCACAATTAGAGTGATGTTTGGGTAAATAAGGAGTGAAGGATGTTGTGGGGAGAAAAGAGAACGAATCTCATTTATGAAAAATTCCCTGTATGTTCTCAGATAGAGTCCGGGGGAGGTGTTAACATGGTCTGGTATGGAGAAAGAAAGCCGAACATACCCACCGTTATAATTATCAATTCGATCCAGTAGCTGAATTTCTAGGGCAGATGGGGGAGAGGGGGAGAGCGGTGGTGGTGGAGGTGATGGGAGAGGACTTGGGGGGTGGGGGGTGGTGATAGAGCCCCTCCGAAATGAATGGGTGAGACTGCGCCGTCAGCTACTACGCCTGACGCTGGTAACCAGTCAGAATTGACAGATGTTGACGAGTCAAGGTCAAGGTCTGCTGAGCTGTCGTCTGAGTCAAGGTTAATCTCATGGACTGTGATGTTGTTAACGGTAGTGTTCTCACCACCGCTGCTGCTGCTGCTGCTGCTGCTGCTGCTGCTGCTGCTGCTGCTGAGCTGTCGCTGCTGCTGCTAGATCGTGGTATGGGGCTGGGGGGTGAAGGGGAGATTGAGTGAGTACGTGAAGGACCCCTCACCCCCCTGTGAGCAGAGGGGAGCGAGCCGGATGTAGATAATGTCCGCTCAGCTGTGCTGTCACTCTCATTGTCGCTCTCAGCACTGCTTGATGCCAAATCTATGCAGAGCTGGGCGGCATCTGTAAAAAAAAAGAAAAACATATTATCTCTAGAAAGAATGAAAAGCACGCACACACACACACACACCACACACACACCACACACACACACACACACACATACATACATATATATATTAAGGTGAGGGGGGCAGACTAGTGGGAATTCATATGATTAGGAAATAGACTGAAATAAGACAGTAATAACTTACTTATGTCCTGGTGAAGGGGTTGAGCAGGTGTGTTAACTGGGCGTGATAATGTCTCGTAGCCCTTGATCTGATGGCGAGAGTGACCTTGTTGAAGGGGCTGGGGATGCCCGCGAGTGACATCAGCTCTCCTTAGCTCAGTGTGGGATGGGTGGGATACCGACTCGATGACGTTTGTCTGTTCCCTCCGTCGATTGAGGTAGGGATTATAACCTGAAATGGAACAAAAATGTTATTCAACATGGGTGAATGAGGAAAATATGTTTATTATGCATGAGTGTATGCTTGCAAGTGGATTATGATGATGAAAATGTAATACAGGTAGGAGAAGTTTATATGATCCTTACGTTTATGAGAAGTTTCATTCCGACGAGGTCCTCCTCGAGGCGCAGGTGAGCAGTAAGGGCACTTCACGGTTTTGTAAACTGAAATTGAAAAAGAAAATATTTAACTGTGTGGAATGTAATAGCCCCGAATGAGTAATTATTCTCACACAATAAAAGATAATAGTTTACACGCGATATTTCACCTGTGGATGCAATAAAATGAACTGTGTAATAAGAATAACACTCACGGTTATCACAGAAAATCTGTTGACAGCGCTTGCATTTGGTGTCGTAATGACCTAGGGGTGGTTTTTCGCACATTGTGCACTGAAGACGACATACTTGGTTTGGTGATGGAATATATAACACACCACATTTCATGCAGGCTGTTAAGGTTCGTCTTTCCATGATGCGGAGCTCTATGGTGCGTGTGTAGCGAATGAAGGCTCACAGTGAACTAACGGCGCGTTTGTGTGTGAGGGGAGGTAGACGAGCCGGTCAAATGAGAACTGATTGATGGCTGACAGGTGTTGCCCAGCCGGCGGAAGTAAGAACGGTGACCTCCTTAACGGAGCCACAGTGGTAAGAGAGGGCTGCTGGAGTGAGCATCGAAAAGCGCTTAAGGTTAATGGTTCACTTCCGTCTTGCTGCCACTCCCATCGCCTCCTACCCTTCGGTCTGTCTGTCTGTCTGTCTGTCTGTCTGTCTGTCTGTCTGTCTGTCTGTCTCTGTCTGACTGTCTGTCTGTCTGTCTGTCTGCCTCTTTCTTTCTCTCCTACCCTCCTGGCACTTCATGGATAATGGATGTCGAAACCACAAATGGCTCTAAGCACTCTCCAGTCATGGGGAAAGCTCCCCTCACTCTCCCATCTTAACTCTCTGCTCCCTCTCAGGTAGCAGGGGTCCCCCCTCCCTCCACATGTCTGCATACCAAGCACATAGCTTCCATCCCCTACCCAACATGACACTCTCTCAAGTGCTACCTAAACGGAAGCTGACAAAACCACAAACCACAAAATGGCTCTAAACACTCTCACGCCGAGGGGGAAGCACCCCTCACTCTCCCTCAGTCTCCCTATCCCCTCCCTCCCTCACCCCTGTCCCTCCCCTACCCCAACAACATATGTTGGACCTTCTAGAGCACTCATACTCTAGGCGAATAGCAATACATAGTCTTTAATCAAAAACTATTATCTACACACAGGATTAAGTCTACGGAAAACAATCATACATATTCATTTACTCTTAACAACATATCCACATACCTCTTACTTTAGCACATACCACATAGCGCTACATACTCCCCTACCCCCCAACACACATGACCACAATATTCCCTGACCACATACCCAAACACCGGACGCTCACACGCGTCCGACACGCCCCAACTTCCGGGAAAATCCCCTTACAACATTATGTGGCTACATACCTGAGCACCACATGGCCAGCTGGCTCTAATGAGCTCACCTGGCCAGATGGTGCGCACGGTTGTAGTCCTCATTTACACTACTGCTGTAAGTGTACATATACACGCTCCACCAGTGTTGCTGTAAGTGTCCATATACACGCTCCACCAGTGTTGCTGTAAGTGTCCATATACACGCTCCACCAGTGTTGCTGTAAGTGTCCATATACACGCTCCACCAGTGTTGCTGTAAGTGTCCATATACACGCTCCACCAGTGTTGCTCTAAGTGTCCATATACACACTCCACCAGTGTTGCTGTAAGTGTCCATATACACGCTCCACCAGTGTTGCTGTAAGTGTCCATATACACGCTCCACCAGTGTTGCTGTAAGTGTCCATATACACGCTCCACCAGTGTTGCTGTAAGTGTCCATATACACGCTCCACCAGTGTTGCTCTAAGTGTCCATATACACACTCCACCAGTGTTTCTGTAAGTGTCCATATACACGCTCCACCAGTGTTGAAGTAAGTGTCCATATACACGCTCCACCAGTGTTGCTGTAAGTGTCCATATACACGCTCCACCAGTAGTTGCTGTAAGTGTCCTTATACACGCTCCACCAGTGTTGAAGTAAGTGTCCATATACACGCTCCACCAGTGTTGCTGTAAGTGTCCATATACACGCTCCACCAGTAGTTGCTGTAAGTGTCCTTATACACGCTCCACCAGTGTTGCTGTAAGTGTCCATATACACGCTCCACCAGTGTTGCTGTAAGTGTCCGTATACACGCTCCACCAGTGTTGCTGTAAGTGTCCATATACACGCTCCACCAGTGTTGCTGTAAGTGTCCATATACACGCTCCACCAGTGTTGCTGTAAGTGACCATATACACGCTCCACCAGTGTTGCTGTAAGTGTCCATATACACGGTCCACCAGTGTTGCTGTAAGTGTCCTTATACATGCTCCACCAGTGTTGCTGTAAGTGTCCATATACACGCTCCACCAGTGTTGCTGTAAGTGTCCATATACACGCTCCACCAGTGTTGCTGTAAGTGTCCATATACACGCTCCACCGGTGTTGCTGTAAGTGTCCATATACACGCTCCACCAGTGTTGCTGTAAGTGTCCATATACACGCTCCACCAGTGTTGCTGTAAGTGTCCATATACACGCTCCACCAGTGTTGCTGTAAGTGTCCATATACACGCTCTACCAGTGTTGCTGTAAGTGTCCTTATACACGCTCCACCAGTAGTTGCTGTAAGTGTCTATATACACTCTCCACCAGTGTTGCTGTAAGTGTCCATATACACGCTCCACCAGTGTTGCTGTAAGTGTCCATATACACGCTCCACCAGTGTTGAAGTAAGTGTCCATATACACGCTCCACCAGTGTTGTTGTAAGTGTCCATATACACGCTCCACCAGTGTTGCTGTAAGTGTCCATATACACGCTTCATCAGTGTTGCTGTAAGTGACCATATACACGCTCCACCAGTGTTGCTGTAAGTATCCATATACACGCTCCACCAGTGTTGCTGTAAGTGTCCATATACATGCTCCACCAGTGTTGCTGTAAGTGTCCATATACATGCTCCACCAGTGTTGCTGTAAGTGTCCATATACATGCTCCACCAGTGTTGCTGTAAGTGACCATATACACGCTCCACCAGTGTTGCTGTAAGTGACCATATACACGCTCCGTCAGTGTTGCTGTAAGTGTCCATATACATGCTCCACCAGTGTTGCTGTAAGTGTCCATATACACGCTCCACCAGTGATGCTGTAAGTGTCCATATTCATGCTCCACCAGTGTTGCTGTAAGTGACCATATACACGCTCCACCAGTGTTGTTGTAAGTCTCCATATACACGCTCCACCAGTGTTGCTGTAAGTGACCATATACACGCTCCGTCAGTGTTGCTGTAAGTGTCCATATACATGCTCCACCAGTGTTGCTGTAAGTGTCCATATACATGCTCCACCAGTGATGCTGTAAGTGTCCATATACATGCTCCACCAGTGTTGCTGTAAGTGACCATATACACGCTCCACCAGTGTTGTTGTAAGTACTATCATTTCCTTATTACTGGTTGTCTTTCAATTTTACTGTTACATAATAGGTTAATCTTTACGAGATATTGGAGTTGCTTGTATTGTGTTAAGTCAGATAACATCTGCTAGCTCACCTCATCATAACGCCCAGACTGGTATGGTCTCGTTGTTTTCAGGTGTTCCTAAGATCAAACTTTAGGCTGCAACCACTAATGTGTTGTGATGCACTCCCGCGAAAGAATGTTTAAGAATTTGTAAAGGACACAACAGAAGATCTCAATATAATGACAAATTTATTGACAGGGAAACAAACACAGCTTCACTACTGTACAGTCTACCCTGGTCAGAACAGCACGGGAGGTTCTCTTCACCCTACACACCCTCAGGTTCTCTCCACCCAGTTCACACAGGTGTAGTGTGGTACATGACCACCCACCCAGTACACACCGGTGTAGTGTGGTACAGGACCACCCACCCAGTACACACAGGTATATTGTGGTACATGACCACCCACCCAGTACACACAGGTGTATTGTGGTACATGACCACCCACTCAGTACACACAGGTGTATTGTGGTACATGACCACCCACCCAGTACACACAGGTGTATTGTGGTACAGGACCACCCACCCAGTACACACAGATGTAGTGTGGTACAGGACCAACCACCCAGTACACACAGGTGTAGTGTGGTACAGGACAACCCACCCAGTACACACAGGTGTAGTGTGGTACATGACAAACCACCCAGTACACACAGGTGTAGTGTGGTACATGACCACCCTCCCAGTACACACAGGTGTAGTGTGGTACAGGACCACCCACCCAGTACACACAGGTGTAGTGTGGTACATGACCACCACCCAGTACACACAGGTGTAGTGTGGTACATGACCACCCTCCCAGTACACACAGGTGTAGTGTGGTACAGGACCACCCACCCAGTACACACAGGTGTAGTGTGGTACATGACCAACCACCCAGTACACACAGGTGTAGTGTGGTACAGGACCACCCACCCAGTGCACACAGGTGTAGTGTGGTACATGACCACCCACCGAGTACACACAGGTGTATTGTGGTACATGACCACCCACCAGTACACACAGGTGTATTGTGTGCAGTACACACAGGTGTATTGTGGTACATGACCACCCACCCAGTACACACAGGTGTATTGTGGTACATGACCACCCACCCAGTACACACAGGTGTAGTGTGGTACAGGACCACCCACCCAGTACACACAGATGTAGTGTGGTACAGACCAACCACCCAGTACACACAGGTGTAGTGTGGTACAGGACAACCCACCCAGTACACACAGGTGTAGTGTGGTACATGACCAACCACCCAGTACACACAGGTGTAGTGTGGTACATGACCACCCTCCCAGTACACACAGGTGTAATGTGGTATACATGACCAACCACCCAGTACACACAGGTGTAGTGTGGTACATGACCACCCTCCCAGTACACACAGGTGTAGTGTGGTACAGGACCACCCACCCAGTACACACAGGTGTAGTGTGGTACATGACCACCACCCAGTACACGCAGGTGTAGTGTGGTACATGACCACCCTCCCAGTACACACAGGTGTAGTGTGGTACAGGACCACCACCCAGTACACACAGGTGTAGTGTGGTACATGACCACCACCCAGTACACAGGTGTAGTGTGGTACATGACCACCCTCCCAGTACACACAGGTGTAGTGTGGTACAGGACCACCCACCCAGTACACACAGGTGTAGTGTGGTACATGACCACCCACCGAGTACACACAGGTATATTGTGGTACATGACACCCACCCAGTACACACAGGTGTATTGTGGAGTACACACAGGTGTATTGTGGTACATGACCACCCACCCAGTACACACAGGTGTATTGTGTGGTACATGACCACCCACCCAGTACACACAGGTGTATTGTGGTACAGGACCACCCACCCAGTACACACAGATGTAGTGTGGTACAGGACCAACCACCCAGTACACACAGGTGTAGTGTGGTACAGGACAACCCACCCAGTACACACAGGTGTAGTGTGGTACATGACCAACCACCCAGTACACACAGGTGTAGTGTGGTACATGACCACCCTCCCAGTACACACAGGTGTAGTGTGGTACAGGACCACCCACCCAGTACACACAGGTGTAGTGTGGTACATGATCACCACCCAGTACACACAGGTGTAGTGTGGTACATGACCACCCTCCCAGTACACACAGGTGTAGTGTGGTACAGGACCACCCACCCAGTACACACAGGTGTAGTGTGGTACATGACCAACCACCCAGTACACACAGGTGTAGTGTGGTACAGGACCACCCACCCAGTACACACAGGTGTAGTGTGGTACATGACCACCCACCCAGTACACACAGGTCCCAAATGCACAGGCATCTCCCAAATGATACCTTGTATCTGGTCTCCTGCTTCCTACCCCTATCTTCATTACATTACATTGCTTGGGTTAAACTCTAACAGCCATTTGTTCGACCATTCCTGCAGCTGGACAAGCTGCAGGAATGGTCGAACAAATGGCTGTTAGAGTTTAACCCAAGCAAATGTAATGTAATGAAGATAGGGGTAGGAAGCAGGAGACCAGATACAAGGTATCATTTGGGAGATGAAATACTTCAAGAGTCAGAGAGAGAGAAAGACCTGGGGGTTGATATCACGCCAGACCTGTCCCCTGAAGCTCATATCAAGAGGATAACATCAGCAGCATATGCCAGGTTGGCTAACATAAGAACGGCCTTTAGAAACTTGTGTAAGGAATCTTTCAGAACATTATATACCACATATGTCAGACCAATCCTGGAGTATGCGGCTCCAGCATGGAGTCCCTATCTAGTCAAGCATAAGACTAAACTGGAAAAGGTTCAAAGGTTTGCCACCAGACTAGTACCCGAGCTGAGAGGTAAGAGCTACGAGGAGCGACTGCAGGAATTAAACCTCACTTCGTTGGAAGACAGAAGAGTTAGGGGGGACATGATCACCACATTCAAGATTCTCAGGGGAATCGACAGGGTTGATAAAGACAGGCTGTTTAACACAAGGGGCACACGCACTAGGGGACACAGGTGGAAACTGAGTGCCCAAATGAGCCACAGAGATATTAGAAAGAACTTTTTTAGTATCAGAGTGGTTGACAAATGGAATGCATTAGGAAGCGATGTGGTGGAGGCTGACTCCATACACAGTTTCAAGTGTAGATATGATAGAGCTCAATAGGCTCAGGAAACTGTACACCTGTTGATTGACGGTTGAGAGGCGGGACCAAAGAGCCAGAGCTCAACCCCCGCAAGCACAACTAGGTGAGTACAACTAGGTGAGTACAGGTGTAGTTTGGTACATGACCAACCACCCAGTACACACAGGTGTAGTGTGGTACAGGACCACCCACCCAGTACACACAGGTGTAGTGTGGTACAGGACCACCCACCCAGTACACACAGGTGTAGTGTGGTACAGAACCACCCACCCAGTACACACAGGTGTAGTGTGGTACAGGACCACCCACCCAGTACACACAGGTGTAGTGTGGCACAGGACCACCCACCCAGTACACACAGGTGTAGTGTGGTACAGGACCACCCACCCAGTACACACAGGTGTAGTGTGGTACAGGACAACCCACCAGTACACACAGGTGTAGTGTGGTACATGACCACCCTCCCAGTACACACAGGTGTAGTGTGGTACAGGACCACCCACCCAGTACACACAGGTGTAGTGTGGCACAGGACCACCCACCCAATACACACAGGTGTAGTGTGGTACAGGACCACCCACCCAGTACACACAGGTGTAGTGTGGTACATGACCACCCTCCCAGTACACACAGGTGTAGTGTGGTACAGGACCACCCACCCAGTACACACAGGTGTAGTGTGGTACATGACCACCCTCCCAGTACACACAGGTGTAGTGTGGTACAGGACCACCCACCCAGTACACACAGGTGTAGTGTGGCACAGGACCACCCACCCAATACACACAGGTGTAGTGTGGTACAGGACCACCCACCCAGTACACACAGGTGTAGTGTGGTACATGACCACCCTCCCAGTACACACAGGTGTAGTGTGGTACAGGACCACCCACCCAGTACACACAGGTGTAGTGTGGTACATGACCACCACACTACCATGCCATGCAAGGTGACGGAGAAGATTGCGAGAAAGAATGTAGTAACACATCTAGAAAGATTGGACTTCGAAACACACCACCAACATGGGTTTAGGGACGGCAAATCTGGTCTCACAAGCGTAATAGAATTTTATGACTAGTTGACAAAGATTAAGCAAGAAAGAGAAGGGTACCCCATAAGAGGCTGGTGCATTAATTGGAGAAACATGCAGGAGTAACTATTACGGTGCTCCAATTGATAATGGAGTACCTAAGAAACAGGAAGCAGAGTTACTGTGTGAGGTGAGGCTTCAGGATGGGGGTGAAGTCACTAGCAGAATCCCACCGGGTTGTGAACTCAGTCCTATCTTTTTTTATATACGTGAATGATCTTCAGGAGGGTATAGACACATTCCTCTCAATGCTGATGATGCTAAAAATATGAGAAGGACAGCATGAGGCTAAAGGGGGGTGGGGGGTAGAAATAGCCTAAGCTACTCTATCCCTTTGAGATGTATTTCTTTCTGATCTCAATAAACATATTTGATGAGGCTAAAAGATGATCTGGACAAACTGAGGGAATGGTCCAACAAATAACTATTAGAGTTTAACTCGAGCAAATGTAAAGTAATGAAGATAGGTGTAGGGAGCAGGAAGCCAGATACAAGGTACCATTTGGGAGATGAAATCATTCAATAATCAGAGAGAGTGAAAGATCTGGGGGTTGATATCATGCCAAACCTGTACCCGAAGCCCACATCAAGAGGATATCATCAGCGGCATATGCTTGGTTGGCCAACATAAGAACTGCCTTAAGAAACTTGTGTAAGAAATCATTCTAAACTTTGTATACCACGTATGTCAAACTAATCCTGGAGTAGGCAGCTCCAGCTTGAAATCCGTATCTCGTCAAGCACAAGAGTAAATTAGAGAAGGTTCAGAGGTATGCCACCAGACTAGTACCCGAGATGAGGTGTATGAGCTGTGAGGAGAGACTATGGGAACTAAACCTCACGTCACAGGAAGAGAGTAGTTAAGGGAAACATGATCACCACCAACAAGATTCTCAGAGGAATTGTGCGAGTTGATGAAGACAGATTATTTAACACAAGTGCAACATGCACAAGGAAACCCAGGTGGAAACTGAGTACCCAGATGAGCCATAGAGACATCTGAAAGAACTTTTTCAGTATCAGAGTGTTTATTAACAAATGAAATGCATTAAGCAGTGATGTGGTGGAGGCTGACTCCATACACAGTTTCAAATGTAGATATGATAGAGCCCAATAAGTTCAGAAATCTGTATACCAGTTGACCGACGGTTGAGAGGCGGGACCAAAAAGCCGAAGCTCAACCCTACAAGCACAATCAGGTGAGTACTAGATTGCTAGAATACTGAGTACTAGACTAACATTGTGAACATATAAGAGAGTAGTGAGCGTGACCTTGCCACAGGTGGTGGTGTGGTACAGCCGGGACGATGGAGAAGTGGTCACCGACGCTCACCAGCTCAACATAGACAAGTGCTTCCATAACCAAGTTAATGTGGCGTGGTCACGCTCCAGGGCACAACCAGCGGAGCAAGTTAGTCTGCGTCTGTCTGCTGAACCAAAGTCTCTCTGCAGTCTTGGTGAGCAATAACTTACTTCTATTGTATAAAAACCCATCCTCAGGTCTGAAAGTACTTTCTAGAACATGTTTTTAGAACAAGAGTTCATGTGGTATATCATGTGTTATATTCACACACCAGCCTCCTACCCCTCACAGTTTGTACCACTAGTTCCTTTATCTTAATGTTTCTGATGCTATGAAGCTTTCATAAGGCCCCAATAATGAATATTAATATATTATTGTTTAACTACATGTCCCACCATTGTTATAATAAACTGACAACAACTTGCTATTCAAATACAATTATTTAGTAGGATTAGATATTATCGTACATTTAATATTTTAATTTTCATTATTCCAGTTATCAGTTACATTAGGATCTGATGGCCTTATGGCTAAATTAGGTTATAGTAAATTAAATAAACATAAATTATTACTGATGTCTATGGCTTAAGATGTTTTCTCTAAGAAGGATCAGCTNCTCCACCAGTGTTGCTGTAAGTGTCCATATACACGCTCCACCAGTAGTTGCTGTAAGTGTCCTTATACACGCTCCACCAGTGTTGCTGTAGTGTCCATATACACGCTCCACCAGTGTTGCTGTAGTGTCCATATACACGCTCCACCAGTGTTGCTGTAAGTGTTCATATACACGCTCCACTAGTGTTGCTGTAAGTGTCCATATACACGCTCCAACAGTGTTGCTGTAGTGTCCATATACACGCTCCACCAGTGTTGCTGTAAGTGTCCATATACACGCTCCACCAGTGTTGCTGTAAGTGTCCTTATACACGCTCCACCAGTGTTGCTGTTGCTGTAAGTGTCCTATACACGCTCCACCAGTGTTGCTGTAAGTGTCCATATACACGCTCCACCAGTGTTGCTGTAAGTGTCCATATACACGCTCCACCAGTGTTGCTGTAAGTGTCCATATACACGCTCCACCAGTGTTGCTGTAAGTGTCCATATACACGCTCCACCAGTGTTGCTGTAAGTGTCCATATACACGCTCCACCAGTGTTGCTGTAAGTGTCCATATACACGCTCCACCAGTGTTGCTGTAAGTGTCCATATACACGCTCCACCAGTGTTGCTGTAAGTGTCCATATACACGCTCCACCAGTGTTGCTGTAAGTGTCCATATACACGCTCCACCAGTGTTGCTGTAAGTGTCCATATACACGCTCCACCAGTGTTGCTGTAAGTGTCCATATACACGCTCCACCAGTGTTGCTGTAAGTGTCCATATACACGCTCCACCAGTGTTGCTGTAAGTGTCCATATACACGCTCCACCAGTGTTGCTGTAAGTGTCCATATACACGCTCCACCAGTGTTGCTGTAAGTGTCCATATACACGCTCCACCAGTGTTGCTGTAAGTGTCCTATACACGCTCCACCAGTGTTGCTGTAAGTGTCCATATACACGCTCCACCAGTGTTGCTGTAAGTGTCCATATACACGCTCCACCAGTGTTGCTGTAAGTGTCCATATACACGCTCCACCAGTGTTGCTGTAAGTGTCCATATACACGCTCCACCAGTGTTGCTGTAAGTGTCCATATACACGCTCCACCAGTGTTGCTGTAAGTGTCATATACACGCTCCACCAGTGTTGCTGTAAGTGTCCATATACACGCTCCACCAGTGTTGCTGTAAGTGTCCATATACACGCTCCACCAGTGTTGCTGTAAGTGTCCATATACACGCTCCACCAGTGTTGCTGTAAGTGTCCTATACACGCTCCACCAGTGTTGCTGTAAGTGTCCATATACACGCTCCACCAGTGTTGCTGTAAGTGTCCATATACACGCTCCACCAGTGTTGCTGTAAGTGTCCATATACACGCTCCACCAGTGTTGCTGTAAGTGTCCATATACACGCTCCACCAGTGTTGCTGTAAGTGTCCATATACACGCTCCACCAGTGTTGCTGTAAGTGTCCATATACACGCTCCACCAGTGTTGCTGTAAGTGTCCATATACACGCTCCACCAGTGTTGCTGTAAGTGTCCATATACACGCTCCACCAGTGTTGCTGTAAGTGTCCATATACACGCTCCACCAGTGTTGCTGTAAGTGTCCATATACACGCTCCACCAGTGTTGCTGTAAGTGTCCATATACACGCTCCACCAGTGTTGCTGTAAGTGTCCATATACACGCTCCACCAGTGTTGCTGTAAGTGTCCATATACACGCTCCACCAGTGTTGCTGTAAGTGTCCATATACACGCTCCACCAGTGTTGCTGTAAGTGTCCATATACACGCTCCACCAGTGTTGCTGTAAGTGTCCATATACACGCTCCACCAGTGTTGCTGTAAGTGTCCATATACACGCTCCACCAGTGTTGCTGTAAGTGTCCATATACACGCTCCACCAGTGTTGCTGTAAGTGTCCATATACACGCTCCACCAGTGTTGCTGTAAGTGTCCATATACACGCTCCACCAGTGTTGCTGTAAGTGTCCATATACACGCTCCACCAGTGTTGCTGTAAGTGTCCATATACACGCTCCACCAGTGTTGCTGTAAGTGTCCATATACACGCTCCACCAGTGTTGCTGTAAGTGTCCATATACACGCTCCACCAGTGTTGCTGTAAGTGTCCATATACACGCTCCACCAGTGTTGCTGTAAGTGTCCATATACACGCTCCACCAGTGTTGCTGTAAGTGTCCATATACACGCTCCACCAGTGTTGCTGTAAGTGTCCATATACACGCTCCACCAGTGTTGCTGTAAGTGTCCATATACACGCTCCACCAGTGTTGCTGTAAGTGTCCATATACACGCTCCACCAGTGTTGCTGTAAGTGTCCATATACACGCTCCACCAGTGTTGCTGTAAGTGTCCATATACACGCTCCACCAGTGTTGCTGTAAGTGTCCATATACACGCTCCACCAGTGTTGCTGTAAGTGTCCATATACACGCTCCACCAGTGTTGCTGTAAGTGTCCATATACACGCTCCACCAGTGTTGCTGTAAGTGTCCATATACACGCTCCACCAGTGTTGCTGTAAGTGTCCATATACACGCTCCACCAGTGTTGCTGTAAGTGTCCATATACACGCTCCACCAGTGTTGCTGTAAGTGTCCATATACACGCTCCACCAGTGTTGCTGTAAGTGTCCATATACACGCTCCACCAGTGTTGCTGTAAGTGTCCATATACACGCTCCACCAGTGTTGCTGTAAGTGTCCATATACACGCTCCACCAGTGTTGCTGTAAGTGTCCATATACACGCTCCACCAGTGTTGCTGTAAGTGTCCATATACACGCTCCACCAGTGTTGCTGTAAGTGTCCATATACACGCTCCACCAGTGTTGCTGTAAGTGTCCATATACACGCTCCACCAGTGTTGCTGTAAGTGTCCATATACACGCTCCACCAGTGTTGCTGTAAGTGTCCATATACACGCTCCACCAGTGTTGCTGTAAGTGTCCATATACACGCTCCACCAGTGTTGCTGTAAGTGTCCATATACACGCTCCACCAGTGTTGCTGTAAGTGTCCATATACACGCTCCACCAGTGTTGCTGTAAGTGTCCATATACACGCTCCACCAGTGTTGCTGTAAGTGTCCATATACACGCTCCACCAGTGTTGCTGTAAGTGTCCATATACACGCTCCACCAGTGTTGCTGTAAGTGTCCATATACACGCTCCACCAGTGTTGCTGTAAGTGTCCATATACACTCTCCACCAGTGTTGCTGTAAGTGTGCATATACACACTCCACCAGTGTTGCTGTAAGTGCCCTTATACACGCTCCACCAGTGTTGCTGTAAGTGTCCATATACACGCTCCACCAGTGTTGCTGTAAGTGTCCATATACACGCTCCACCAGTAGTTGCTGTAAGTGTCCTTATTCACGCTCCACCAGTGTTGCTGTAAGTGTCCATATACACGCTCCACCAGTGTTGAAGTAAGTGTCCATATACACGCTCCACCAGTGTTGCTGTAAGTGTCCATATACACGCTCCACCAGTAGTTGCTGTAAGTGTCCTTATACACGCTCCACCAGTGTTGCTGTAAGTGTCCTTATACACGCTCCACCAGTGTTGCTGTATGTGTCCATATACACGCTCCACCAGTGTTGCTGTAAGTGTCCATATACACACTAAACTAGTGTTGCTGTAAGTGTCCATATACACGCTCTAACAGTGTTGCTGTAAGTGTCCATATACACGCTCCACCAGTGTTGCTGTAAGTGTCCATATACAC
>WNGS01158639.1:37224-39724 GCA_020271785.1 Procambarus virginalis
TATATATATATATATAAATATATATATATATATATATATATATATATATATATATATATATATATATATATATATGCGGAAAATCCACAGAGAAAAATATATATGGAGAAAATGAGCTTAGATATATGTAGTAATTAAGCGTAGACATAAGGAGTAAATACAGCAGGATAGAGATATATATTTTTAGCGAGCAACAAAATGTTCAATTCCGTCTCCAATTATATTCATTGTTTGTATAAATGATATACCAGAGAGGTAAGGTAAGGGTACTATCAAAAGAAAGCACTAAGCCAATCAAGCGATATTAGCACTTGGATAAGAATACTTGGATAAGGTATAGGATTGGATGGAGAAAAGGAATGGTGTCCAACCACTTGGACGATCGGGGATTGAACGCCGACCTGCAAGAGGGGAGAGCGAGATGACAGCAGTTTCTCTTGAAAATGGCACAGAGAAAATAGGTAAATAGAGTAACGCATGAAAGATGAGATTTTACAAAGACAAGCAACACGTGATGAGATGTGAAACAGAAGAAATGTTTTGGAAAACAGGCCAAAAGCGACCAATGAAACTGAATATTTTTTTTAAAGAACTCTAACAAAGAAAGAAATTTATGGGGTTGTCCTGGACAGTTAAACTCCGACAGAGGACCACACCAAAGAGAGAGAGAGAGAGAGAGAGAGAGAGAGAGAGAGAGAGAGAGAGAGAGAGAGAGAGAGAGAGAGAGAGAGAGAGAGAGAGAGAACTAAGGGAACTATCAACGGGAAAGCGCCAAGACAATAGACTATATATATATATATATATATATATATATATATATATATATATATATATATATATATATATATATATATATATATATATATATACAGAGAGAGAGAGAGAGTGAGTGAGTCAGTAAACTCTCGCAAGTAGACCTCAAAACCTCTCTTATACACATAGTTTAGAAGTAGTCAAGAACGACCTCACTGTAACTAACGACCTTTGAATATAATAACGACATTCGTGAGACCGAAATTTAAGTCTGCAATAGTAGTTTAGTTCTCGTGAATAAAAAATAATTTAGAAAATTAGGAAAGTTTCAAAGAAATTCTTCCAGATGGCTTCTGTGACTAGAAGGGTGAAGGGGGCGGGTGTGTGGGGTTAGGAGGGGGGGTGTGTGGGGTGAATGGGGGTGAATGGGGGGAGAGAGAGGGGCGTGAGGGGCGTGGGGAGAGGGGGAAGGGGGGGGAGTGTGGGGTGAATGTATAACCAAGCAGTGTGATCTGAGCTGTAATTGAATTCTCTTTAACTTTGTTATACAACTCGGGAATTTTGCCCGAATATCGTGTGTGTGTGTGTGTGTGTGTGTGTGTGTGTGTGTGTGGTGTGTGTGTGTGTGTGTGTGTGTGTGTGTGTGTGTGTGTGTGTGTGTGGTTCACCTAGTTGTGCTTGCGGGGATTGAGCTCTGCTCTTTCGGCCTGCCTCTCAACTGCCAATCAATCAACTGTTACTAACTACTAACTAATTTTTTTTTCCACACAAACACACACACACACACAGGAAGCAGCTCGTAAAAGCTGTCTAACTTCCAGGTACCTATTTACTGCTAGGTGAACAGAACATCAGGATGAAAGCAACTCAGCCCATTTGTTTCTGCCTTCGTTGGGGATCGAACCCGGGCCCTTAGGACTACGACTCCCGAGCGCTGTCCACTCAGCCGCGAGTGTGTGTGTATGTGTGTGTGTATGTGTGTATGTGTGTGTGTGTGTGTGTGTGTGTGTGTGTGTGTGCGTGTGTGTGTGTGTGTGTGTGTATGTGTGTGCGTGTGACTAACATTATCGATTCACTATCGTGAATAGTGCGATATTCGTTGCAGAAAGGAACCATTTGGGCAACATTTCCTTTCATCTTCTGTCTCCAATCACATCTTTTGCCTTTCTCTATTTCCATTTACCATCTTAATCTGCACTAGTCTCCATAGAATGCAAATGTTTACATTTCTCTTCACTGTTGCAAGTTTTGGAGTTTCATCTATAATGTCGCTCCCTAGTATTCCTACATGACTTGGCCCCCGGTTGGAAAGTATTCGATAACCTTGATGTCTCAGTGTTTGCATTAATTCTGGAACATATATAGTCAGCTGTATGTTGTCACGTAAGCGTTCTTGTATAAGTTTTCGGTGACAGGTCTTGGATCTCTATATATGATAATGTGTCATTGGTGTTCAGCCAAAGCATGTTCCAAAGCCTTTTGAGTGGGTAGCATCTTAGGGAATTTAGGCATTCCTTTGCGAGTCTTCAGCTATTGAATTTCCTACTTTAACTCAAAGGTTTTGCTGGTCTACTCATCGGTCTGTGAAGGCTGTGAAGCTGTCAGACACCAAATATGGGTCTATATTCAATGTACAATATGTTGCAGATGGAAGGTAGTCTGATTCTTTTTTCCGTGAAGAGCCGTAATCTTAAATTCTGTTTGGCAACGATTCCCATGGTGCTTGCATAACGAAGTCTGCATGTAT
>WNGS01158639.1:44724-47697 GCA_020271785.1 Procambarus virginalis
TAGAAACAAATGAGCAGAGATTCTCTTGCCTGATGACTCTGTTCACTTGGGAGTAAATAGGGTACCTGGGAGCTTGATAGTTGCATCCTGGGTATGTTTGTGTTGGAGGTAAATATATGTAATTGATGGCAATGTTAACATCACGTCTACACCTCTTTTACCTCACACACACCTGCCTCTCCCTCACCTCACACACACACACCTGCCTCTCCCTCACCTCACACACACACACCTGCCTCTCTCTCACCTCACACACACACACACCTGCTTCTCCCTCACCTCACACACACACACTGCCTTTCTCTCACCTCACACACACACCTGCCCCTCTCTCATCTCACACACACACCTGCCTCTCCCTCACCTCACACACACACCTGCATCTCCCTCACCTCACACACACACCTGCCTCTCCCTCACCTCACACACACACCTGCCTCTCTCTCACCTCACACAAACACCTGTCTCTCTCTCACCTCACACAAACCTTCCCACTTTGCCCTCCCATATAATAAATAAGTCTCATATGTCTTCAAATGAAGTATACTCTCCACTGAATATATTTCACTTGTCTTTGCAGTGCTGGTCATCGCTCTCTTCATTCACAAGTGAAAAAAAAATCTGCTCAAGAAGTCTAAGCCAAATGTAATTATGAGTTTCCTCTCACGATATGTTCCTCACCTACTGAGACATATCTGCGCTGATCGGTTCAAGTCTCACACCACACAAACCTAAGATCATTCATGAAACAAGCGAAAAAAAACAGGAAAACAGTCATATATATATACAATAATCTAAGCATAATATTGCAAGGCGAAAGTCTTTATAATCAAATACAAAAATCAGGAGGGAAAAAAAATAAAACATCGACGCGGGTATTTCGCCAACAAAATGCAACAAGTCCCACGTGTCAAACTGTAACTTTGCAGTCCCGCAAGCCAAGCGTCGCTTGATCGTGGAGGCGCAGAGGAAACTTAAAGTATACGCAGTGAGAAGCCAAATACTCGCATGAATCCCCAGAGAAACAGGAATTGATCTGAAAACGCTTCTGGAAGTGCTGCGTCCCATGGTCTGGTAGCGTTGCGTCTCTCAGTCTGGTAGCGTTGCGTCTCTCAGTCTGGTAGTGTTGCGTCTCTCAGTCTGGTAGTGTTGCGTCTCCTAGTCGAAGGAAGGGGCTTGAAAGATAAGGAGGGGAGGTTGAGGAGAGGGGCAATGCTTGCTCACTGCCATCGAGATGAAATCTTAGTTAACAGCAACTAAGAGCTCAGTTTCGAGAAAGTAAATTCTATTTAAAAATAAAACAAAATTTTTTTATATAAAACAATGATTAAAATGAAAACCATGTTAATAGGAATGCTGTTGGTAGTGGCTAGATCGTTCTGGTGCCGGCAGGGACGTGGCTCCTGGGGCCCTGCATCTGAGCGGTGCTGAAGGTGGTGCCAGTCCTGTGGGCCTCCTCCTCCTGCCAGGTGCACAGCTGCTCCTGCAGCAGCTGTCCGTGGGCATAGTGGTGGTAATGCTCCTGACGGCATTCCTAATGCTGCTCTAGAAGTACAAGAAGGGCCTCAAGGCCTTAGTCAGGGGCGGTACCTCTGTGGTAGGCAGGGAGCGGAGATATCCTCATTACCCGCCTGTGCAGCTCTTTCTTCGTTTCCGCCTGTGCGGTTAGATCGTCAGCTGGGAGATCCTCAGCTGGGAGATCCTCAGCTGGGAGATGCTCAGCGGGTTGCTCAAGAGCGCGCACCTACAGCTACCGTACGCAAGCTAGCCCGACTTCCCATTCCTTCACGACCCTCGAGGCTGTACTCCAGCTTCCTTCACCACCGTCCCTGCCCTCCATCGCCCTCCAGCACTCCACCGACACTGAGCTAGCCTCCATCACCCTGCCTGCCCTCCAGCACTCCACCGACACTGAGCTAGCCTCCATCACCCTGCCTGCCCTCCAGCACTCCACCGACACTGAGCTAGCCTCCATCACCCTGCCTGCCCTCCAGCACTCCACCGACACTGAGCTAGCCTCCATCACCCTGCCTGCCCTCCAGCACTCCACCGACACTGAGCTAGCCTCCATCACCCTGCCTATCCTCCACCACCTGTCCGTCAGGGCAAGACATGCCCAGCCCGGTACGACCTTGTACCGCCTTTACGAACCTACCGTGATACAAGCCGTATTGGAGTTCGTACGACCCCTCTTAGTCTTCCCCACCCCCCACGACCCAGCTGACACCATCCCCCGGTCATCCGTCACCCCCACGCCCCCTGGAGGGGTGGGGGTGGAGGGGATGGAGTGGGCCCCCACCTCCACCCCTGGAGGGGTGGGGGTGGAGAGGATGGAGTGGGCCGCCACCTCCACCCCTGGAGGGGTGGAGGTGGAGAGGATGGAGTGGGCCCCCACCCCCACCCCTGGGGGGTGGGGGTGGAGGGGATGGAGTGGGCCCCCACCTTTACCCCGGGAGGGGTGGGGGTGGAGGGGATGGAGTGGGCCCCCACCTCCACCCCTGGAGGGGTGGGGGTGGAGAGGATGGAGTGGGCCCCACCTCCACCCCTAGAGGGGTGGGGGTGGAGAGGATGGAGTGGGCCCCCACCTCCACCCCTAGAGGGGTGGGGGTGGAGAGGATGGAGTGGGCCCCCACCTCCAACCCTAGAGGGGTGGGGTGGAGAGGATGGAGGGGCCCCCTCCTCCACCCCTAGAGGGGTGGGGGTGGAGAGGATGGAGTGGGCCCCCTCCTCCACCCTAGAGGGTGGGGGTGGAGAGGATGGAGTGGGCCCCCACCTCCACCCCTAGAGGGGTGGGGGTGGAGAGGATGGAGTGGGCCCCCACCTCCACCCCTAGAGGGGTGGGGTGGAGAGGGGTGGAGAGGATGGAGTGGGCCCCCACCTCCACCCCTGAGAGGGGTGGGGGTGGAGAGGATGGAGTGGGCCCCCACCTCCACCCCTAGAGGGGTGGGGGTGGAGAGGATGGAGTGGGCCCCC